>AWUE01023868.1:0-138562 GCA_001974825.2 Corchorus olitorius
TTTCTAATTAAATCCAAACAAGATTTAGATGCTCGTAAAAACAAATCCTTAAATGCAATGTGGCTAAGATTTTATTAGATGAATATAGATATTTGAAGGAGTATCGGCGACAAAAACCATGCAAAACTATGTCGGGGCCCCGAAACGCGTTTTTAGACAAAAACCGTGATAGTTAGTACACGATTTTGGCTAAAATTTTGTAAAAAATGACCCGAAATGTTTTCCCCCAATTTTTGGATAAAATAATCATAAAATATATATAATTTAACACCAAAAAAATTGGAGGAATTTTCACTCTTCTAATTCCGTTTTTCATATTTTTGTGAATTAGTTTCTAATTAAATCGAAACAAGATTAAGATGCTTGTAAAAACAAATCCTTAAATGCAATGTGGCTGAGATTTGATTAGATGAATATAGATATTTCAAGGATTCTCGACGCCAAAAATCATGCAAAACTGAGCCGGGGCCCCGAAACACAATTTTAGCAAAAAACAGTGATGGTTAGTACACGATTTCGGCTAAAATTTTGCGAAAAATAACCAGAAAAATTTTTCCTCAAATTTTAGCCATAATACTCATAAAAAATATATAATTCAACGTCAAAAAGATTGAAGGGCTTCTCACGCTCTAATATCGTTTTTCCTATTTTTTCCTAATTATATTCTAATTAAAACGAAACATGATTCAGATGTTTGTAAAAACAATGGCTAGAATTTGGTTAGATGAATATAGATATTTCAAAGTGTCTCAGCGCCAAAAATCATTCAAAATTGAACGGGGCCCTGGAACGCGTTTTTAGCTAAGAACCGTGAAGATTATTACACGGTTTCGGCTAAAATTTGGCAAAAATTGAACCGAAAGAAGTTTCCTCAACTCTTAGCCATAATACTCGTAGAAAATATATAATTCAACGCCAAAAAGATTGAAGGGATTTTCAAGGTTTTCATACCGTTTTTCATATTTTTTCTGAATTTATTTCTAATTAAATCCAAAAAAGATTTAGATGCTCGTAAAAACAAATCCTTAAATGCAATGTGGCTAAGATTTTATTAGATGAATATAGATATTTGAAGGAATGTCGGCGCCAAAAACCATGCAAAACTATGTCGGGGCCCCGAAACGCGTTTTTAGACAAAAACCGTGATAGTTAGTACACGATTTTGGCTAAACTTTTGTAAAAAATGATCCGAAATGTTTTACCCCAATTTTTGGATAAAATACTCATAAAATATATATAATTTAACACCAAAAAAATTGGAGGAATTTTCACTCTTCTAATTTCGTTTTTCATATTTTTATGAATAAATTTGTAATTAAATCGAAACAAGATTAAGATGCTTGTAAAAACAAATCCTTAAATGCAATGTGGCTGAGATTTGATTAGATGAATATAGGTATTTAAAGGATTTTCGACCCCAAAAATCATGCAAAACATAGCCGGGGCCCCTAAACACGATTTTAGCAAAATACTGTGATGGTAAGTACACGATTTCGGCTAAAATTTTGCGAAAAATGACCAGAAAAATTGTTCCTCAAATTTTAGCCACAATACTCATAAAAATTATATAATTTAACGCCAAAAAGATTGAAAAGATTTTAAGGGTTTTCATATCGTTTTTCATATTTTTTCTGAATTATTTTCTAATTAAATCCAAACAAGATTTAGATGCTCGTAAAAACAAATCCTTAAATGCAATGTGACTAAAATTTTATACGATGAATATAGATATTTGAAGGAGTGTCGGCGCCATAAACCATGCAAACTAATTCGGGACCCCGAAACGCGTTTTTAGACAAAAAACCGTGATAGTTAGTACACGATTTTGGCTAAAATTTTGTAAAAAATGACACGAAATGTTTTCCCCCAATTTTTGGATAAAATACTCATAAAATATATATAATTTAACACCAAAAAAACTGGAGGAATTTTCACTCTTCTAATTTCGTTTTTCATATTTTTGCGAATTAGTTTCTAATTAAATCGAAACAAGATTAAGATGCTTGTAAAAACAAATCCTTAAATGCAATGTGGCTGAGATTTGATTAGATGAATATAGGTATTTCAAGGATTCTCGACGCCAAAAATCATGCAAAACTGAGCCGGGGCCCCTAAACACGATTTTATCAAAATACCGTTATGGTTAGTACACGAATTCGGCTAAAATTTTGCGAAAAATGACCAGAAAAATTGTTCCTCAATTTTTAGCCACAATTCTCATAAAAATTATATAATTCAACGCCAAAAAGATTGAAGGGATTTTCAGGGTTTTCATATTTTTTCTGAATTAATTTCTAATTAAATCGAAACAAGATTTAAATGCTCGTAAAAAAAAATCCTTAAATGCAATGTGGCTAAGATTTTATTAGATGAATATAGATATTTGAAGGATTGTCGGCGCCAAAAACAATGCAAAACTAAGTCGAGGCCTCGAAACGCGTTTTTAGACAAAAATCGTGATAATTAGTACACGATTTTGGCTAAAATTTTGTAAAAAATGACCCGAAATGTTTTCCCCCAATTTTTGGATAAAATACTCATAAAATATATATAATTTAACACCAAAAAAATTGGAGGAATTTTCACTCTTCTAATTTCGTTTTTCATATTTTTGTGAATTAGTTTCTAATTAAATCGAAACAAGATTAAGATGCTTGTAAAAACAAATCCTTAAATGCAATGTGACTGAGATTTGATTAGATCAATATAGATATTTCAAGGATTCTCGACGCCAAAAATCATGCAAAACTGAGTCGGGGCCCCGAAACACGAATTTAGCAAAATACCGTGATGGTTAGTACACGAATTCGGCTAAAATTTTGCAAAAAATGACCAGAAAAATTGTTCCTCAATTTTTAGGCACAATACTCATAAAAATTATATAATTCAACGCCAAAAATATTGAAGGGATTTTCAAGGTTTTCATATCATTTTTCATATTTTTTCAGAATTAATTTCTAATTAAATCTAAACAAGATTTAGATGCTCGTAAACACAAATCCCTAAACGCAATGTGGCTGAGATTTGATTAGATGAATATAGACATTTCAAGGATTCTCGACGCCAAAAATCATGCAAAACTGAGTCGGGGCCCCGAAACACGATTTTATCAAAAAACCGTGATGGGTTTAGTACACGATTTCGGCTAAAAATTTACGAAAAATGACCTGAAAAGTTCCCCCCCAATTTTTGGATAAAATACTCATAAAATACATATAATTTAACAGCAAAAAAATTGGAGGAATTTTCACTCTTCTAATTTCGTTTTTCATATTTTTTCTGAATTAATTTCTAATTAAATCCAAACAAGATTTAGATGCTCGCAAAAACAAATCCTTAAATGCAATGTGGCTAAGATTTTATTAGATGAATATAGATATTTGAAGGAGTGTCGGCGCCAAAAACCATGGAAAACTAAGCCAGGGCCCCGAAAGGCGTTTTTAGACAAAAATCGTGATAGTTAGTACATGATTTTGGCTAAAATTTTGTAAAAAATGACCCGAAATGTTTTCCCCCAATTTTTGGATAAAATACTCATAAAATATATATAATTTAACACCAAAAAATTGAAGGAATTTTCACTCTTCTAATTTCGTTTTTCATATTTTTGTGAATTAGTTTCTAATTAAATCGAAACAAGATTAAGATGCTTGTTAAAACAAATCCTCAAATGCTATGTGGCTGAGATTTGATGAGATTAATATAGATATTTCAAGGATTCTCGACGCCAAAAATCATGCAAAACTGAGCCGGGGCCCCGAAACACGATTTTATCAAAAAACCGTGATGGTTAGTACACGAATTCGGCTAAAATTTTGCGAAAAATGACCAGAAAAATTGTTCCTCAATTTTTAGCCACAATACTCATAAAATTTATATAATTCAACGCCAAAAAGATTGAAGGGATTTCCAGGGTTTTCATATCGTTTTTCATATTTTTTCTGAATTAATTTCTAATTAAATCCAAACAAGATTTAAATGCTCGAAAAAACAAATCCTTAAATGCAATGTGGCTAAGATTTTATTAGATGAATATAGATATTTGAAGGATTGTCGGCGCCAAAAACCATGCAAAACTAAGTCGAGGCCTCGAAACGCGTTTTTAGACAAAAATCGTGATAATTAGTACACGATTTTGGCTAAAATTTTGTAAAAAATGACCCGAAATGTTTTCCCCCAATTTTTGGATAAAATACTCATAAAATATATATATAATTTAACACCAAAAAAATTGAAGGAATTTTCACTCTTCTAATTTCGTTTTTCATATTTTTGTGAATTAGTTTCTAATTAAATCGAAACAAGATTAAGATGCTTGTAAAAACAAATCCTCAAATGATATGTGGCTGAGATTTGATGAGTTTAATATAGATATTTCAAGGATTCTGGACGCCAAAAATCATGCAAAACTGAGCCGGCCCAGAAACACGATTTTATCAAAAAAACTGTGATGGTTAGTACACGATTTCGGGTAAAATTTTACAAAAATGACCAAAAAATTTTTCCTCAATTTTTAACCAGAATACTCATAAAAAATATATAATTCAACGTCAAAAAGATTGAAGGGCTTCTCACGCTTCTAATATCGTTTTTCTTATTTTTTTCTGAATTAATTTGTAATTAAAACGAAACATAATTCAGATGTTTGTAAAAACAATGGCTAGGATTTGGTTAGATGAATATAGATATTTCAAAGAGTTTCGCTGCCAAAAATCATTCAAAATTGAACCGGACCCTGGAACGCATTTTTAGCTAAAAACCATGAAGATTATTACATGATTTCGGCTAAAATTTGGCAAAAATTGTATCGAAAGTAATTTCCTTAGTTTTTAGCCATAATACTAATAAAAAATATATAATTAAATGCCAAAAATATTGAAGCCCTTTTCACGCTTTCAATATCGTTTTTCATATTTTTTTAATCAATTTTTAATTAAATCGAAACGAGATTTAGATGCTTGAAAAAACAAATCCTTAAATGCACTGTGGCTAAGATTTTATTAGATGAATATAGATATTTCAAGGAGTGTTGGCGACAAAAACCACGCAAAACCGAGTCGGGGCCCCGAAATGCGTTTTTATCCAAAAATTGTGATGGTTAGTACATGATTTTTGCTAAAATTTTGGGAAAAATATCCCAAAAAAATTTTCCCCATTTTTTGATAAAATACTCATAGAATATATATAATTTAACGTCAAAAAGATTGGAGGACTTTTCATGCTTTTAATATTGTTTTTCATATTTTTCTGAATTAATTTCTAATTAAATCGAAACAAGATTCAGATGCTTGTAAAAACAAATTCTTAAGTCCAATGTGGCTAAGATTTGATCAGATGAATATGGATATCTCAAGGAGTCTTGGCGCCAAAAATCATGCAAAACTAAGCCGGGACGCCAGAACGCTTTTTTAGCAAAAAACTGTGATGGTTATTACACGATTTCGGCTAAAATTTTGTAAAAATTGACCAGAAAGATATTTCCTCAATTTTTCCCTAAAATACTCATAAAAAATAAATAATTCAACGCCAAAAAGATTGAAGGGCTTTTGACGTTTCTAATATCGTTTTTCCTATTTTTTCCAAATTAATTTCTAATTAAATCGAAACAAGATTAAGATGCTCATAAAAAAAATCATTAAATCCAATGTGGCTAAAATTTGATTAGATGAATATAGATATTTTAGGTAGTCCTGGAGCCTAAAATCATGCAAAATTGAGATGGGTCCCCGGAACGCGTTTTTAGCCAATAACCATGATGGTTTGTTTGTACACAATTTCGGCTAAAATTTTGCAAACATTTACACAAAAGATTTCTCCTCAATTTTTGGCTAAAATACTCATAAAAATATATAATTCAACGCCAAAAAGATTGGAGGGTTTTTTACACTTTTAATATCGTATTTCTTATTTTTTCTAAAATTAATTTCTAATTAAATCGAAACAAGATTCAGATGCTCGTAAAAACAAATTCTTAAATCCAATGTTGCTGAGATTTGGTTAGATGATGTAAAGTATTAAACCAATTTTTTATTTTTTCTTTTTGGAAAGAATATTGAAGCACACCCAATTATAATCGTGAGAAACTTGCCAAGCGAAAGTAAACCAACAATTTTTTTTCCTTGGCATAGGAAACTTTAATCTTGACAACCTCGGCATAGGATCAATTTTTTAAACATGTAAAGTATTAAAATAATTTTTTTTCCTTAATGCCCATAATTTATTTAAGTTAAATAAATATAAATTATAAATAAAAAGTATTCCAAATAATTATGGGGAGTAAATTATTATAATTATATTTTGTATTTACAATATCTTTACATAATTAAAATAAAAGGTTTCATGACTATAAATAATAATATTATAATTAAATATATTATAATCTAATAATAATTATTAGAAGTAGTATTAATTACAATTATAGTGATTTATTAATATCTCCCCATAATTGAAAAATTTTAAATATTGGATTTACAATATCTTTCCATAATTAATAAAAAAGTTGAATTAATCATCTAAAAAAATAAAAAAAGTTAAATGACTAAAAATAATACTTATTAAAAAATTATTATACTATAATAATACTAAGGGTATTTATGAGATTTCCCAATTAGAATTTTTTAATTCATGATTTTATATAGTAATAAGATATATGACGTTAAGGGTAAAATAGCATATGAGAATAATATATAATGTAAACAAAGAAATTTACGTCTTGAGTTGAATTGACACCATTTTAATGGGTAATAATATTATAAATATAGTAATAAGCAAAAAATATAATGAATAAATAATTAATCTCAGATAGATTAAAAGAAATTTTATTAAAAAAACTTGAATAATTTATTTGTGAATATAAAGGAAGTTAACTTATACTAAATGTCACTAAAAATTTTGGAGGGGCGAAAGCAGGATTTTCCATTTTCTTTTTGTTTTTAAGAAAATGTAATTTTCATTTATAAAAATGAAATTACAATGATCATAACATAAATTAAAATGGATTGAACATGAATTTCCTCATCGTCTTAATCTGGATCTGACATTATGATATGAATCTTCTGAATGAGTTGGAGTTTCGAACCTTCCTCATGAGTCTCTAGCACGCGCGACACCTTCTCGTTTTCGCTTCCGTTCCAATAAAAAGCTTTCACCAACGTCAGAAATGTGAGTGATCCGAAAAACTCCCTATGGATCCAATGATCACAAAAAAGATCCATCTCAATATGGGGTAAACAATCACAATCTATTGTAAACTCAAAAAAAAAAAAAAAAACTAACTCAACAAACTCAACTGACTCAACCATCCAAGATCTAGAAATCTGGAGACTTATAACCCAAACAGATCAGATCTGTGGAACTTTATTTTAAAAAAAAAAAAAACAGAAAACGAAATAAAAGATCAACCACTCCTCCTCCTTGACAGTACTAGCCAAGAAGGAGGAGGAGCAAACAAAGAACTAAAAGAGAAGAGCCTGAGAAAGAGAGGGGAAGGGAAGGGGAGGTGGCTATTTTCCATTTTCTTAATCGAACAAATGCTACCCACAAATGTTAAATTCTAGGTTTTATACAGGATTTTATTGCAAAAAAAAGTTTTAAATAGGATTTGAAATTTTTATATTTTGGGCTTGTGAAATTTGGGCTGGATTTGTAATGTTAAATTCAAATCCAACTTAGCAAATAGACTATCCATATCCAAACACAAAATTTGTACTATTTAGGCTTAGTTTGGTATTGAGGTTGCTATTTGAAAAGGCTTGGTTTGGAAAAAGTGATTTTAAGAAGTGCTTTTTAAAATTACAGTTGAAAAATGTAAATAATGTTTGGTATTGTTATGAAAAATGAGGTTGAAGGATAAAATGTCTAAAAAGGATATGCTAGTTAAAAAGGAAAGAGAAAAATAATTAGGGGATTTTAGAGCTCGTTTGGCATCGTTTTTGTTTCCTGTTTTCTGTTGCCAATTTCCTGTTTTTGGAAACAAAACAGTGAAAACATGTTTGGCAGACTATTTCCGTTTTCAAAAATTTTGGAAACAGAAGCAGTGTTTTGAAAAAAAGTGGAAGCAGGAATTTTGTGTTTTCATGTTTTTCCAAAACACTTCCAAAACGCAGAAGCACAGTGATGAACAGTAACTCACATGCTTTTTAACCATTTTTTCTTTTACTTTTTTGTTTAAAAACATACAATTAAATTGTATATCCAAACATGTTTTTGTTTTCAAAAATTGACAGCGCAGCAAAAACAAAACGAAAACGAAACAAAAACAAAAAACAGAAAAACGAAAACGATACCAAACGACCCCTTAGTCATTTAATATCCAAAAGCGTTTTTGAAACGCAAAAGCACTTAAGGATTAGCTTCTCGGGTTAACTTGGTTTTTGCGTTCAAAATCAGCTTTTGACACAAATCAAAATTTATTTGGTATTGCGTTTGGATTCAAAAGCAAATTTTTATCTCGAAACGCAATACCAAAACAAGCCTTACAATTTCAATTCCAAATTTGTCTTTCTCAGATTTGCACAAATAACTTGTCAATGAAAATAACAAGCTAATAAAAACATCAACAAAGCCCACACACAAAATGATGGGACTTAACAAAAGCATTGAGCCAAGACTGAGTGAGGTAGTAAGCTCAATTAGGAATAAACATCTTATCTTGGGGTATACTTATCTGTGAAACTGAAACCAACAGGTAGCGGCTTGAGTCGGAATATCTGGATTCTAGGGTCTCTCACTCCGACAGATACCATGGATTTGCTCTTCTCATCTCCTCTAACATCGTCCTTGTCCTCTCTTCAACTTAAACCTAAACCTATACCGTCTTTTACACTCCCAAATCCAAAGCCTTCCTTCTTGTGCTTCACAGCCAACTCCGTTTCTTCATCTCTCAAAGTCAAAACTACCCCTAATTGTCTGAGATTGTCAGCCCCTCAGAGCCCCGCCTCCGCCATGCGAGGGGCAGAGACCGACGCTATGGGCTTGCTGCTCAGGGAGCGCATTGTTTTCCTAGGTAACTCCATCGATGATTTTGTCGCCGATGCAATTATCAGTCAGTTGCTGCTTTTGGATGCTCAGGACCCTAATAAAGATATCAGACTCTTCATTAATTCCCCTGGTGGTTCTTTGAGGTATGCCTTTTTCAAAGCTTTTATATTGTTTATTTAAGTGATTACTCCTAAACCTATTTTCTGCCTTCAATTTTAGCTTAGGGTTTCAGAACTACATTGCCATGTGTTTGTGTTTTTTTCAGAATGAAAATTGTGATTATTTCCTTTGTTAATTATTATTGGTTTTATAACTTGTCCTTTCTTGAGATGAAGGCGTTCGATGTAATTGATCTTGCTGGAATAATTTATTTTGCATTTTAGACGCTCATTTGGTTCATAAATCAACAGTACACTACATAGCAAGTAAGGAATTTAACTGTGTTGATTTCTCCTTGTCAATTGCAAAACACCTGAACATATGCATCTGTTTGGTACATCTAACCGGTAGACTTGAGCCAGAACCCAGAAACAAGCTTATCAGTGGTGCACCTGGACTTCTTTAAAATTATACCAGATGACTTTTCAATATTGCTATCTGGATTACATGACATTATATACTTTCTTGCAAACTAGTGTCTTGTGACCTTCAAAGCTCAAACCCATATAATTTCAAGTACCCAAAAAATTGTCTTTATGTGGATGCTTTAACTACTCACCTTTTTTTTCCTTTGAATTTGTATCTTGTTGGTGTTTGTTGAAATTTTTCACTCGGAATTTTGAAGACTCATGCTTGAAGTTTAAACTTATTCTGCTTTTATTGTCTTATTAGTATTTTCAGTTCTTTTTTTAATTTAAATTTATGACAAGATTCTTGGACTTAAATGTATATAATTCTGTCAAAATTAGCTTCCCCAGGATTGCAGGTATTAGACTTATTTGGTCAAGCTACCAATGTTAAATATATTCAGATATCATGCTAGGATATCGTGTGAAGTAATCTAGAAACACATTTGCTCTTTTTGGTAGATGTTGATAGGTTTCTTAATCTCCAGAGTTTAAATTCATGAAGTACTGCCTCCTAGTTTGGACTTCGGGATATAGTTATTCATATGTGGTTGTCAACTTAGAGTTTGTTGTTTATGGAAGTTAGTTTTTGCATCTTAAAGACTTTAATGAGCCAGAAGAAAATGTGGTCTACAAAATACCTTCTACTCGGTGGAAAACCCTGGGATGAGGTAAGGAAAAATGCTTTGTGAACTTATTTTCCTTGCTTCTTGTCAAAAAAAAAAAACTTACTTTCAACTAAGGGGTGCTTTTGTCTCCATGTTTCATCAGCAATTTCCCTTCTCTTTTGGGCCTCTTGATGATATTACGTGTGCTTGTCACATCCAAATAGATCTTAGGAATCTTGATATGAGAAATTGGTTCTTTAGCTTAAAAACTGTTCCCTATGAGTTGGTTGAATTCTGGTAATAAGATGATAACCTTCTTAATGAATGCATGAGATTTGTGTTCTAATAGTAAAAAGCTCTTATTCTATTCTAAACAGTGGGAATTACTTTTCACCTTGTTGTTCAATGAACAGAAAACCTTCTCCTGAATTCCCCTAAAATGTCTACTTCAGAAGTCAGAAACCATTTTCTATAAATCAAAGGGATCCCTGATGTCTCTTGTGAATGCATTTCAGATTTGCGAAGAAGTTTTGCTTTTTTTGTTAATTTCTAGAGTTACTTTGTTGTTTTGGTAAAGGAAAGTATCCTGTAGCATATAGACTATAGAGCCATCTATTTTTTTGACCCAATAGAGGCATCTAATTCAAGATTCCTTACCAGAGGCTAGAGAAGCACCTCCAATTAATGTTATTCTGTTCCATTCTATAACATGATTCTTCTCTTTTTCTTGCCATTTCTTTTCTGAACCTTCTTCCATTCTTTAGAGCTTTTATTATTAATATTATATTATTATAAATTTTATTTATCCAGAAAAGCAGCGAAAACTACTAAAGTACAAAGGCTCAAACATGAGCAATACAATCAAAGCAAGCTGATACAAACAAACTTTCTCAAACAATACAGGTTAGATCAGGACCCCAATTTGAACTGAGAAGCAAATCAACAGAGTCCCCCCACACCTCCGGTCCATGTAATCTGAATTTGATGGCATCACCTATAAGCTGGAAAACATATTCAGCATCATTTTGGCTGCCCCCTCCCCCCAATACAATTTATTCTTCTCTTTCCAGGTGTAGTAACCCAATGCACTCCATGCAATGCTCAGAACATGATTTCTTGATTCCACACAATGGTTACATGGTAAACATAGATCAGAATCCAACTGCAGCCCCCAAGATGCTAGCCTTGCTTGTGTAGGAACTCTATCTAGCAGAAATATCCAAGCAATATAGAATGCTTGCGAAATGTGGTATTTGAACCATTTGAGTCCATGCCAAACTTATTTCTTTTGTGCCTTATTCTGCATAGATTTCATTTGAGAGGCTTTAAATTTGTCCCCATGAAGTTTCCAAGTATTATCAGGTTGGATAAAGGTTCTGGCAATATCCCTTAGCTTAAAAAGCTTCTTAAAATTCCAGCTATATCTCTGTAAGAGGGGAATATCCATGAAATATTTTAGATCTTTAATAAACCCTATAATTATATATTTGCTTGTCATACATTCCTCCTATATATCCTGGCTATGGATGCAGCCTGCAGGCATACACCTTAATTAATGGCCACGATTGAGTGTGAGGCATGGATGCGTGCATCTTTGAAGGGAAGGATTTCTGATAAGAATTATTTGATTGTACTGACAAAATTACGGTGTTTTTAACATAGGATGAAAATAATCTCTTGTAAACACGATGAATTTCGTTTCATTTACTGTTACTCCTTGACCAAATAAGGTTGCAGGTGACCTTTCCTTTGTTTCCTCTTCTTTATTTCTTTCTTTCTTTCTATTTTTGTTTGTTGGGTGCGAGTTTAGAGAGGGCAAATTACTCTCTCCTTGCTATCCTCTTGATTGCTCATGTAAAATAGGATTGAAGTGTTCTTGTTAAAGATTGCACTTGAGCATGTTGTCTTTTACTATTTTAATTATTGTTTGTACCAGCCTTGCTAGTCCATCATTTGCTGATCTCATTTTTTTTGCTATTTGTATTAGTGCTACAATGGGTATCTATGATGTTGTACAGCTTGTCCGGGCTGATGTTTCGACCATTGCACTTGGAATTTCAGCATCAACGGCTTCTATTATCCTTGGTGGTGGAACCAAAGGCAAGCGCTTTGCAATGCCCAACGCTCGAATAATGATTCATCAACCTCTAGGAGGTGCTAGCGGACAAGTTTTAGATGTGGAAATCCAAGCAGATGAGATTATGGATAACAAGAATAATGTGATCAGAATAATTTCTGATTTTACTGGTCGTTCATTTGAACAAGTCGAGAAGGATATTGATAGAGACCGCTATATGTCTCCAATGGAAGCTGTTGAATATGGAATGATTGATGCAGTTATTGATAAAGATAGCATTATTCCATTGCAACCTGTGCCAGAAAGAGTGAAACCAACACTAAGCTTTGATAAAATGATTGAAGATCCAATGAAATTCTTGACCCCAGATGTTCCAGATGATGAGATATACTAGATGTGGACATTTAATGGAGGGATATTGTTTTTGATGGTCTTGCTTTTTGTGTTAGTTGCGTAGAACTATGTAATTGGCAATGGTTTTTGGCATTAAGAACTAATACAGGAAAATGAAATTTTCATTTGCTGCACTCGTAATATGGACCAATTACAGTAGACTATTGCTTTATGGTAAATCAGGCTGTGATTTTACTTTATGGTTCTCACATAGCAACAAAAAATATTGAGGTCTGTAACTGTAATGTTGACTGCGCTGGACTTGATGAGGTTGAGGATTGCCGACTGTAACCGGTTTTCGTGGAAGCTGATTTTGGAATAGAATTAGAAATTGGTTTGTGGACAATTTAAAGTTTAAACATTTGAACTGGTTGAGGGTAGTTCGTTCAACCAAAATGTAATGAGAAATGAGTATACAACGCAGGACTTGTTGTGGAAAAGAAATCAATGAGTATATTTTTTTTCTTCTTATATTCACCAAAATAAATAATTTCATAAATATGAGAGAAACCTAAACTAATCATTATTTGCCACAAGCAGTTTTACGATTTACAATATTGAGTTAATCTTTTCTTTAGATAAAGGGGAAAATTTACTCTCTCTATTTCAATTTATCTGTCACTTTAACTCAATGCACATGGACTAAGAGAGCATTACAAGTTGATAAATTTTAAAGAAAAATTCCCTTAAAGGACTATTATTGTATTTTTTTAATGACATTCTCTCATCTTTAAAGAGGGTTAATGGTAGTAATAAAAATACAATTAATGCTCTCTTCAAACTTTTCTGAAGCGACAAATATTTTCGAATGAAAATTTCACTCTAAAGTTTCAGATTAATTGGAATGGAGGGAGTATAATTTACAAATTGTCTGTTAATAGAAACTTATGGGTTTTTGAATTTGGATATATTCAATCATAAGTAACATTCTTATTTACTCCCTCCGTCCCCAATTAGATGTCCATTTTTGGTCAAACAATACCAAATTTTGACCATATTTTATAAAAAATATATAAAGCAAAATAATTTTTAAAAATAACACTTATAAACTTTAAATTACAAGTTTTTTAATACATATTTTTTTAAAATTAAAATTTACATTTTTTTTAATAAATAACGGTCAAATATTGTGAGTAGTTGACCAAGAGTGGACATCTAATTAGGGACTGAGGGAGTACTTGAGAAAACTTCCATTAGCTTTCCATCACTATTTTGATTCATTATACAATTAGTTGGTTCAAATGGTCCAATACTTGTTTTTTTAAATAAAATTTTGAGTTTAAGTATTTTTTTGAGTAGTTGAGTTTAAATGTTGTAAATAAAAAAATAATTGTTAAGAGAGCTCTATACCCATAATTGGCCGACTCATATTGTATTCAATCTTTGATTTATAACAGAATATCGACCCTAATATCATATCATATTTTAGCTTTCAATCTACAACCAAATGATATAAGCGAAACTATCCAACTTAAAAAACTATCACTTACCTTTTTTTTTTCCAATGTACTATCTTTGATAGCATTCATAAACAAAGTTTGTCCAAATATTTTAGTGAATAGTACACACATGAAATGAGATGATATTCAATCAGGCAGCTGCAAAAATTGAAACCCATCACATCAACTCATCAAGTAAGCTAAAGAGCAAATGAGTAGCATAATAACAATCTCCATTAAATAAGCAACTCATCATTCATTCTGGCAAGTTGTATGTAAAAATCGAAGGTTTCTTTTTCATTGAAAAGAAATTCTGGGTAAAGTGACCCAAATTGAAGGGCAATTTGATTTTCCTGGAAGTCCTCTAAATAAAGCTCACGGGGTTAGTGAAGTAAAATTAAAGACAGTTTTCCTCACTTTCAGGCTTTCAAGTTTCAACTCACTTAACCAAGGCCAACCAAGACTGAGACTGGCAACTTATTTAAGATGTTTGTCACTCCCACTTTGCACCTTGGGCCTCTCTTTCTTACATTATTACATCCAAACTTTATTACAGTTATTATAAATATAAATAAATGTGGTCCATTTTTCCATTTGCCCAGTGATTTTCTTATAGATTTGGTGGGCCCAGCTGGCTTGCTTGCCTCATTGTAGTTCTAGTTCCCTCCACAAAATAAACTCACCATAATAAAAAAGGATTTCACCAAAAATCAATAGCTTTTTACTTCTCACACAAACAAACTTGTCTTCCCTCCGTTTTCTATTATAACTCATAATCTTTTGTTATAATATGATTCTAATGATGCTTAAAGCACTCTAATTAATTAACTCTCTTTATACACAGAAAGATCCTACTGACTTAATCGTTGGAGGAAGTCCCCTCGGATCACCTAAAAACCTTTTCTCACGGTTATCTCTTTTGCAGGCGCCACTCGAAATTCCATCTATCTCGATATTGAGCCACGACATTATTTGGTATTGACAATCCTAAAACTTTATCACTCTAGCTACTAACAATTTGTCACTCTAGCTACTAACAATGTTAATGATCATAACATCTTTAATTTTTAAGTATATACAAGAGTTAATGATTAGTTATGATATACTCAAGGGGAGACATTACGAGGATCCCCTCCCTACAAAGATACAACTGGAACGTGAAGAAATCGCTAGGCTTATATAGTTTGATATTGTGTTTACAATTTGAAAACGTTCGGTTTGAAAAAAAGTACTTTTAAAAACTGTGGTAGAAAATTGTAATCAGTATTTGGTATCGCTCTGAAAAAATGTAGTAGAAAAGTAAAATGACTTAAAATCATATAAATATAAAAGGAGAGAGAAAATAGTTTATGTGATTTTTTAGTCACTTAATGCTTAAAAACACTTTTGAAATGCAAAAACATCTAAGAGCATCTCCAAGGTGCTCACCAAATTTTTGCACCAATTTGGTGTAAAAAAGGAATCTTAAGGGAATATTTTTGCACCAAATTTTTTGTTGCCCCAATGTGTTGCACCAAATTGGTGCTATAACTTTTTAACTTTTTATAATTATTTTTATTTTTAGAGTATGATTACAAATTTACCCCTATCCAAATCAAGTTCTTCCATTTTGAAAGTACACCTATTTTTTTTCAATGGATAAAATTAATTTACATCTATATAATATAAGTAATATTATTTGACTTATTGAAAAATAAATACCCTGAATAATAATAATTTAAAATAATTATTGTCAATACATTTTAAAATATATTTAATATTAGTCTCATTTTAAATGTCTAAAAAATATCTCTCAATTACTAAATTTTTCATCAAATTATATAATTATCACTTAAAAATTATTAAAAGAATACAAAAGTATAATTAATAAGAAAATCAAAGGACCAAGTTGTCATTTAACAACTTGGTCCCACCCATTTTCCATTTGGTGCAATGAACAGTGTTGCACCAAATTGGTGAAATACTATTCATTGCACCAAAAATTTCACATCGAACAACTAAAATTGGTGACTTCGTTGGAGGGCAACTTAAGGCATTTAACATTGGGCCATTCCTTGGAGATGGCCTAAATAATAGTTTTTCAGGTTGAGTTAGCTTTTGCTATCAAAACTAACTTTTGAGACAAACCATGAATTGTTTGGATTACGTTTGAGGTGAAAAATAACTTTTTTAAAAAAAAATCTCCAAAAAAAAGTCAAACTAGGCCTAAGTTGAGAAGCAAGGCAGCTCAATTCATTCAAGGTAGCAGTGACTAGAATTTACCTGGATATATACATTTACAAGGCTTCTCTTGTTTGTGATCAATTGAGACATAAAAATCTTCGAGTCCAGTGACAAAGATTAGTATGGTTTTCATGTAATCTGTCAAAGCATCCTATAGTTACTTGGATGACCATCTTAGACAGATTGCCCACTAAAGATAGACTAAAACTGGAATGTTCAAGTTGTTTCTCTTGATTGTGTTCTATGTGGTCAATATCCTGAATGCAGAGATCACATCTCCTTTACATGTGAGTATTCCAAGAAGCTATGGAAGAGCATTCTAAGAGCTTGTAATTTGACAAAGGTTGTAGGAGACTATAGCAAAGTGACTTTCAGTGGACAAAGGTTATATTGTTTGTAGGGAACCAGAAGAAGATGCGGTCTGTTCAGCGATCATTTTCACACTATTGTAAAATCTATTAGATTTAAATTGCTTGGATTTAAAAATGTAGTCAAGGATACTTTTAATGTCTCTCTGTAATAGTTTGAACTTGAAGTTAGATTAGTAGTTGAGCGATTGAACTTTTCTGTATCTAGTCTTTAGTAGCAGTTCTTTTCCTGTTATTGGATAAATGAATACATATATTCATTAAAAAAATAATAATAAGTTATGCTATCTAAACTTGCAATGCTACAATTTGAGGATATAGTGATGAATGAGAAGTAGCATTCTTATAATTTTCCCAGTAACAGAAACAAATAGAAAAAGTTAGATGGTAAGGAGACAAGTGTAAAAAGAGGGAAGGAAGTAACCGTTGAGCAACCAAACACACAAAAACTGAAAGAAAAGGTGGGGGTGGGGCGGGGATTAAGGTTATTAAAACTTTTTGATTGGGCAGAAGGTGCGGTGAACTGAAATCAAAAGTATCACGAGATACTTGGCTTTGGGACCCCTCTCTCTATAATCCCTATATTACACTATATAGCTACTACACTCTTTTTGCTAAGCTTCAATCCCTTTCTTGACTTAAATGCAAATTATTAAGCTTTGACATTTAACATTGCCCATATCCCAAGCTATATATAATGCCTCTATCCTATATTTCCTACCTCCTAGGAATATGATTTCTAATAATATATGGAAAATATAGTTAGGAGTAAAGTAAATTACTCTATATATGTAATTAAGGTTATTAGCTAGTTAGGGTAAGTTGTTAAACCCTCGAGAAACTTATGGATTTTGTGTTGTGGAGTTTATAGAACTTATAATTTAGAGTATTACTACTTGATTCTCCAATTTATCCCTCCACTTGACCTTGCTGACGTGCTGTTAAAAAACTCATTATAATTTCTAAAATCCTATTCAATAATATCCTAAAATCAAGGGATTTACCCTGCAAATTCTCCATATTTATAATTAGGGGCTAAATCTGAATTTAATTTATTACCTTAATTATTAGGGGGCTAAACCTGAATTTAATTTATTTCCTTAATTATTAGGAGGGTCAAGTTGGAGAGACAAATTGGATGGTAAAAAGAATTATCCTATAATTTAATATCAACCAGTTAAATTGTGACAAAGTCAAAACTCTATGTCTTTCAATAAATTCATATCCTTACCATTTGTGTCAATTAACCCATACGCAGGCAATGCTATATATAAACAACTTGTGTTTTTTGCGCATTAATTTTCAAGATTCGTGAGGGAGAAAATTTATGGTTGATATATGAAATGTAAAGAAACGACTCATGTTTTTTATATTGATAACAAGCAAATTAAGTAACATAAAAGCAGTACAAGTTAAGGCCATGTCAATCGGAGGTTCCTTTGTGAGGCTTGTTGTGACAATTTGTGGATGCAATGGATGAACTTGTGGATATACTTCCAAGGTGACCTGCATTTTAAAAGTGTATATATATCCCTCAAGTATTCCGATATTATTGCCAAGTAGTTTGCTGATGTTGTAAAGCCGATTGAACTAATTTCTTGTAACCTTGCTAAAACTTCTCTGAGTAGCAACAATAATGCCATTCTTCTGTCTAAAGCTCTGTAAGATTGGCAAAAGATAGTTTGCACCACATTATTTCCAACACGACTCATGTACGTTGATTTATTAGCCAAGTTTTTAGTCTTTATCTATTGTTTTCCCTACGGGCCAAAAAGTAAATGGGAACTTGAGGAAGCCCTTGGGTCTTGAAATTAAGATACTTTTCTGCAACCATGCAATATAAAGCTTTTCAATTCTGTTACAAGAACTCGATATTGTGTCTGAGAGCAAAGATGTATATATTAACTCCATTATATACAATTTAATCCAAAGAGCATCATTAATACAAGTATGCTAGTCTGCGCTTGTGCTGTAGGTATATTTTTTAATACTAGAGTCGTGCTTTGTTTAATTTGGACATTGTTACATGTGAAGAGACCTGTTCAAACTAAGGCGATCTTAGAACTCTTCAAGACTTCAACACATAGGAGAAAAGACAAAAATAGTGTAGTTATCTCAATTTTCATAAAAAAAATTGATTGAAGCCTTTGCCTTTTTCAAAATCCACCCGTCCTATTAGTTTTGGTACTAACCTTTCAGTATCAGGTGACATGATTGCACTCCAACTAATCCGAAGGCGAGCCGTGTCGAAATTCATATGGGAAAACTCTTCCGACACCTTTTTTTGCCATTAACAAGATTCAACCTGAGACCTTGCTTAAGGAGCATTAAGCTTCTTCTCAACTATTTTTTTCCTTTTAAAGTTACCAACAACTTGCTATTCTTAAGGTTGGATTGTACCCCAAAAAAATTATTAAAAAATTTTCAATTTGGAAGCCAAATAAAAAAGGTGAAACCCTATCTCAGAAATGGCAAGAAGTTTTACATTAAAGGAAGGTGGGGGTTAGTACTACTAGGGTAGCATCAATAAATTTTCTTGCGAGACATATTCTTACAGTTACCAAGCAAAAACCCTTTTGGCTAGACCATATAATAATAATTATGTAAGGTTCAATGTTTCTTTCACCTCTCAGTCTCACTAAGGTAGAAACAATTAAATTTTTGTGCATGCACTTCTTTTCTGGCTAATCTTTGTTGTTTTTGTTGTTGTTGCTCAAAGGAGTTAAAAGTATTTCTAACTTTTCTTTTGCATAATACATAATTTTTTGTAATGTCATACAACAAGGGATGATTTTGGCCAAATGCAGGAAAAAAAAAAGGACATATGGAACACTTGGGACCACGACTTAATTACACCAACTCATTTGGTTATTTTATTTCACTCATTACTATAGCTAGGGTTTTTTTTTTTTTGGTGTTTTGTTTCTTTTATTTACATAAGAATAAGATTGAAAGAAGTAGCCAAGTAGGGGTAATAAGATGATAGACTCATCCACCATAATCAAGTGGGCGACACGGATCGGATCCGGATTAGTCAGAACTAAATTCTGGATACCGGATGGGATACAAAAAAAAACATCTTCTTTCTAAGAGAAAATTAATCAAAATTCAGAGCAATTTAAACTAAAAAGAGAATATCTATTTGTGCAATCTTATGCACTCGAAAAATGGGGAAAAAAAAGAGGTTAAATAAGAAAGTTGCTGTAACGGTTGTTAAAATAAAGGCTTAATGTCTTCATCGCCAAAGCCAAAGAAAGGAAGGTGCTTTTCTTACTAATACAGCTTAGGCTTATTATTTCATTTCATTTCTTTTTCATTTTTAATTTGGGTACTCCAGCTAGAATATGTAACGGATAGCACTAGATTACTCATTACTTAGTCAGTCTATATAATACAATTTCCGTTACATATTCTTGAATATATTTGTTTTGGATAGGATGATATATGGTTTGTGCATAAAAGTATTATATAATTTTATTTATATGGACAAGTATTATATATACAACAATATTAAACGAATTATCATATCATCGATCATCGATCTTAATTACAATTCTTAAACAAACACTTATATATACATATAAAATATCATATTATCTGTAATTCTGTATGTAGCAAAAAAAATATCATATATGTAATTATTAATCTGTATATTAAGATCTTTCGTGTAAAAGTGAGAAATAAATTTGATTCCTCTAGAGGCACATTAGTGAAAGTTCTCTTTCACACTCCCTCCTGATCTAAAAGGATTATTCTCGAGTCAATATCTTTAAAATAACCTAATAATTAAACGACCTATGAGCATTTGATCATTCACATTGTACAAATTATATATAACGAAACCTAAATTTATCCTTCAAAGATTTTTTTTTGGAACAACCAAAGAAAGGTTTCAAATGATGATATAAGAAGGTTACATATATATAGGCTATAAATACAAAAAGATATGTGTTCTAGTATTCGATACATGGGCAATAGAATTCAGATAAAATTTGTCTTTTTGTAAATGATAAAAAAAAATCAAAAATCTTACTCATAATATAACAAAAAAAAAGTTGCAAGTACTAAAAATGTGCACTAAAGAAACTCTCCCTTATTTAAAAAATTCTTTATTCCACCTCTTTTTTCTACATGTAGTAAACAAGTAGCAATATAAACCAAATTACAGATTACAATCGGCTAAAACTGGTTTCTGTTTTGTGTAAAAAAATGAAATTCAGAATACAGACGAGCTTTGGAGTGGTGATTAGTGTAACGTTCAAAGGAATAGCGTGTCATAAGTCTTTTGCTTCCTTGTCTAAAATCGACATTTTTCTTTTGGTTGTTTGTTATTCTCTTTGCTGATTCAATCAAAAAGCTTTTGCCCTTTTCCCTCTGCAACGTCTTCTTCACACTCTCTCTCTCTCTCTCTTTCTCTCTTTCAAAGCTGCTTTCCATTTTTTTTTTCATTATTTTTTTTAAGTCCATAACCGCTCAATAAAAAGCAAACTCAAGTTTTGCTTCTCTCTCACTTTCCCAAAAGAACAAAAACTAAGTGTCTTTGCATAACCAGGAGTTTGTCCAAAAAAAGCCATGCTTTCGAGAGTGAACGGCGGCGGTGTGGTTTGGATGGAAGATAAAGAAGATGAAGACTCTGTTTCATGGAACAGAACCCAAAACAACAACAACAACAATAACAATAGTGTTATAATGGAACAGAACAACAAAGACGAGATGGGTTCTTTGTCTTCATTCAAGTCCATGTTAGAAGATGAATGGTACGTTGCAAACAATGGTATTTCAATTTCAAGCCATCAAGATATTTCGTTTTCGCCTAATTTAGGTGATAATCTGTTGCTGCATCATCAAAATCAAAATCAAAATCATCACTCGGTGGATTCTTCTTCTTCTTGTTCACCTTCTTCCTCTGTTTTCAACAATCTCGACCCATCTCAGGTACACTACTTTTTGCAACCCAAACCAACCTTGTCTTCATTCCTTAACGTTGTTTCTAATAACAACCCTTTGGAGCATGGGTTTGATTTGAGTGAAATTGGGTTCCTTGACAACCAAGCAACAAATGCAAATGGTGCTACTCTGTTGAACAGGGGAAATGCTGGGGTTTTGGGTAGTTTTACTGATTTAACCCATGGTAATCAGATTGACAATGCTACTTTGTGCCCTGAGACTCAGTTTTCGAGTTCTCGGATGGTTCAGTTACCCGAAAACAGTGCCGGGTTTACAGGGTTTCCGGGTTTTGATGACAATCCTGGGTTTTTAAATAGGTCTAAGGTGTTAAGGCCACTAGAAAGTTTTCCTTCAGTGGGTGCACAACCAACTCTTTTCCAAAAGAGAGCAGCTTTAAGGAAAAATTTAGCTGATAATAATGGGGACATTTTCGGAAAGGTGAATGCTTTGAGTGGAAGTGAGGGAGATAAAGGGAAGAAAGAAATGGATGAAGAGAATGAGAAGAGGAAATTTGGGCATAGAGATGATTTTGAAGATGTAAGCATTGATGGGTCTGCTTTAAATTATGATTCAGATGATTTTACTGAGAATACCAAGGTGGAGTTTGAAACTCTTAAAAATGGTGGAAATACCTCAAATGCAAACAGCACTGTTACAGGAGGAGATCAAAAGGGTAAAAAGAAAGGGCTTCCTGCTAAAAATTTGATGGCTGAGAGGCGCCGTCGAAAGAAACTCAATGATAGGCTTTACATGTTGCGCTCTGTTGTTCCAAAGATTAGCAAAGTAAGAATTTTTCCTTTTCCTTTTCTTTTTATTGAGTTTTATTTTTAGATCCTCGAGAAATTTTTAGTAATATCAAATATTCTTGCTTTTTTTGTTTTTTGTTTTCATATTGGTATTTTTGTATTATGTGATAGAGTGGCATCTTTTGTTTTTACATGTTCCCCCACCCCAAAATGCTCTGAGAAAGTTGCATTAAATTCTCTCACATGGAGTCTGGTAGTGTTTTTAAAGTTCACCATAATTCTTTGGACCACATTCCAGCAAGTAATTTTCTTTTAAGTCATCCATAAGTAAAAGTTTGATAATTGTTGCAAATATTAACTGAACATGTCTTTTAGTAAATTGGAGCTGCAAAATAGTATGCATTTTAACTTCAGATTCGTTTTTCATGGCTGCATTTGGTTTTTCTAGTTTTTTTATGGTTGCTTCCCGGTGCTTCTTCGCCTATGTGTTCTAACCTTGTCCATTGCACTGCTTCTTTTATCACTTCTTCCCAATCCAACCTATTTATCTTTCATTTTCTTTGCTCAGAGTGATTTGCTGATCTTAGTTGTTAATTTTGTGGTTTAAATTCATGACTAAAGTTGAGAATCATTGGCACAGACAGGGATACTGATTAGTTAATAAGTTTCTACTGTTCATTCATTGTTATAAAGCACAAAAGAAAAATGATGCAAAAAATTTCTCAAAAGGCGGTTATAGACATTTTCATCCTTTTTTTTTGGTATGAAGTATGAACCCCGGTAACCAGTAGTCACATTAGGTTCCGACTAATCCAGAGTCAAACCATGGCCACCCCAAATAGGGAGAAGCTAATGAATCTATGGAATCCATGACACTTATATTTCTGTCAGAAAAAATTTAGATAACTCACCATAAGGCTTTTACTTGCAAAATAAGGCTTTTAGTTGTTCATATCCTGTGGGTATTTTGTGATATACATTTTGGGTGTACTGATAGATGGATAGAGCTTCTATTCTTGGGGATGCAATTGAGTATTTGAAGGAACTTCTGCAAAGGATCAATGATCTCCACAATGAATTGGAATCAAACCCTCCTAGCGCTTCTCTGACACCGACAACCAGCTTCCATCCTTTGACTCCAACTCCAGCTACCTTGCCTAGTCGGATCAAGGATGAACTTTGCCCCACCAGTCCAAATGGCCAGCCAGCAAGGGTAAACTCTTCCATCCCTATATATATATACACTAGTAGAAACTTACTTTCATATGATCAGTATTGATTTTGTCATATATTAAGATGAAATGTTCCCACATCACAGTCACAGCTAGCATATTTTGCCAGTAAATTTTGTCATAGCTTTTCTCTTTCCATTATCCTTTATGTGGTTTGAATTTAAAGCTGAGTCATTACTATGTGTAAATTTCTTATACTAACTGATTTATTTAGCTGATAATTTGGTTACAGATAATGGATTGATTTGGTGGTGTATATATAATTATAGGTTGAAGTAAGGGTGAGAGAAGGAAAAGGTGTAAACATCCACATGTTTTGTGGGCGCAGAGCAGGTCTTTTGCTGTCCACTATGAGGGCTTTGGACAACCTTGGCCTCGACATTCAGCAAGCAGTCATTAGCTGTTTCAATGGTTTTGCCATGGATATCTTTCGAGCCGAGGTACACACGAATTTTCATTTCAATACAAAAAATCTTATTTTGATTTCAACTTGAATGCTTTTTCAACTGATTTAGATGTTTCTGAGCTGTATTGTCCTTTTACTTTTTTTTTTTTTTGAGAAAAGCATCTATCACTTATTCTTTTCTGGTTCATATCATGCATGCAAGTAAATAGTAATAGAGAGGAAGTAAAATCTTTTGTTTTAATGATAAATTCACTTTGTTCCCAATTTCAGCAATGCAAAGAAGGGCAGGACATCCATCCTGAGCAGATCAAAGCTGTACTTTTGGAGTCGGCCGGCTTCCATAACATGATATAGCTTCTTCACCAACTGCATCTCAACTATAAAACCAACTTGTGTATGTTCAAGAGAAAGACAGAATGAGTAGATGGGCAACATTGTCATTGAGAGATTTTAAGTTAGTCTGAACTAGTTCAAAACCTTTTTCAGCAATTTTAATGAACTTAGCTTTGAAATTTCTCATTCTTGTTTGGGTATTTCTCTTCATTTACATTCCCATATATATATAATCATCAGCAGGGTTTTCTCAGTGCTAGATATGGGAAAACTAGGCCACATTCTTACTTTCAACTAGATGAAAACTGATAAGAATTCAGGGCTTTTTCCAAACAATACATGTGAGATGATTAAAGCTAACACTTGAAACCTTTAAAGACTTGAAAGCAAAGTTGGGCCTTTTTTCTTGTGTGTTAAACTAAAGTGATCATATTTGTACAGCGTTGTTCTCAGTTCTGAAAGTCAAAGATATTGGTCGGTTGGTAGTTTAAGCCAATGGAGAGCAATGGGAGTGACCCAACACCAACAAGCCAACTTCTATACATCAACTTTTGTCTCCAAACATGACACCTGGTCAAGACTTTTAAAAAAACTTGTGTAAATTACTACTATAATTTTCTTGTAAACTTTAACTTGCCACACCATAAATAAACATGAGGCGCACTTGTAACGTGGATAGACCTCTCAATAAATAATTATTATGTCCTAGTTGAAAGTTAAAGCCTCTTATTTATCTTGTATATTATCTGCAGACAAATGGATGGGCCCTTGCTGCTACCTGAAGCTCTGCACTTTTCCCCAACTTTGGAGCTGTGCAAGAGATAATTAGCCTATGGAAAAATACTTGCATAAAAAAATTTGACATTTTTTTCCAAGTAGAATGGAACAAGGCAAGAAAAATTCAAACCCAATCCCACTACTCCGCCGGCCACCAGAATGGTACTGGAAGTCCACTGCTTATAGTCAAAATCCATTGCCTTTGCAACAAAGGCATTTACCAAGCTGCTTGGTACATTGGATTTGGCAAATTAAATCACAATCACCTTCATATGGTAAACTTCCCAGAAAATCACTCCTCCATTCCATTGTTCGGGAAGCAAGAAAAGAATAGGCAATTCCATTAGAGTTTTTCCCATTTTACCATATACCAAGTCCCTATCATTTCATGGGTACAGAAGCTACTTGAAGAGACAACCTTGTTGCAGCAATAAGACAGGTTTATGGTGACTTAATAGTGTACCAAATACTACTACTAAATAGCTATGAAGAAAGATAATGCACCAACAAAATAATATATGCTTACTTGAAAAGACATTAAATTGGGTACTAACTTACTTACATTCACAGGTTGATAAACGGGGGGTAAAAACATCTCTGTACAAGGGGGGGTTGGGTGGTTGCAAAAGCAAGGCTGGTGTAACCACGCTCGAAATTCGAATTCGTCGTATACATATTTTATGTATATAAAAAAGGATACCATACATTACTACCTCCATAACATGTCCAAAATTGGATTATGCCATCTTGCCATCTAACTTACGATCCTGAGACAAACTTGTGCCAATATATAGACCCACAAGTCAATTTCAACTCAATTAATTCAAGTTTCTAACAATTGGAATGTCACTATAGCACTCCTCATGCCTCCACCAAAAAGCTGAAACAGGAACAAAGGCAAATGTTACCAACCATGTTGAAAACCTTTGGAATGCTGGAAATCAAGGTAAATAATAGCAAAATCATGGGAGACAGCATCTAAGGTGAGCTCAAGATGGTCCAATTCTATTCAGAACAAGATCCAAAACTTGGTATAACTGATGAGAGGGTATACACACCTGGAATATTACTCAGAACCATTATACAGCCAAGCCTAACAAGTCTCTGAACTAAATGCTGATGGGCATTTCACTTCTTTTGCATCCATGCCTTCTGCAGAAACCGGATTCTCCTCACCCTTTGAATTCAATGACCCTGGCTTCATCTTCTGGACCTCCTCTCTGGTGTAGATACCAATTTTACGAACCATGGCACAAAATTCCCTATTTCACAAGCAAGAATTCAATACTTATGTAAGCCAAAAACAAGCAAGAATTCAATACTTATGTAAGCCAAAAACATCTGATATGAGTGAACATAATAGGATGAATGCAAGAGTACTTACTGCCAGGGATCATCTCCAACAAGCATCATATCACCTTCATCATCAGTATAAACAACAAGCCAATTCTTTTTAGAGGCTACTAACTCGCCTCCAAACTCAAATAATTGATCCAATTCAGCAATCAACTCTTCATAATTGTTGAACTTAGTAAGGTCCACTGATCTACCAAGGGCAATTCCTTGCTTGTGAACCTGAATATAAAAAATAGAATAAGTAAGGTCCTTATAAATTTCATCACATTAGGTTATAAAGATGAGAAAGATAAACCACCTTAGTACAGCTCCTAGTTGAAACACTAGAAGGTTTATTTTGAATCTCTCTGGTATGGGGCTGACCCAATGCTTTGTCCTGTTCATTAAAAGCAGACAGATCCTCCGCCACCTTTGGCTTCTCAGACTTTTGATCAGATTCAAATACACAAACTTGGTGTGACGCAGGTTGCATATGACCCACAGGCTTGCTCAAAGCATTTGAATGAGAGACAGCTGACTCTGATGTAACAGGATTACTAAAGAGAGGAATACCAAAAAGCTTGCAGTTTCCTTCTCTAGATTTTCCAGTCTCATGCTCTTGTAATGATGTTTTTGGAATTAACTCTCTTGAATGAGCTGGCTGCTCAAAATGAGGTGAAGCTGGGGGAGGCATCAACCAGTTTACATGTGAGTGCTCGATCCTATGACCTTGAAGTATAGGATACTCACCAAATCCACTAAATCTACCATTTCCTCTTGCTTGGTAAGGATTATCGGAACCTTGCATAGGAGGCTTCCCATTAGTGTCAGACAACTTGAGTGAGAGACCAGAGGGCATGAGGGACCAGGTGCTAAGCTTCCCTTCTTGATCGAGAAATTGTTTCCTCACTGGATTATTAGCTGATAAAGCTTGATCACCTAAAGGCTGACAATATCCATGGTTGGAATCCACATTTGACCCAAAACCTGAAAGCAGATCTGTGTATGTCGGTTCATGTCTGCCCGAGGGCATCCAATTCTCTGACCCAAATCTTCTTGAAGCAGAAGCCACATCAATCTTCTCATCATCTACTGAAGGTGGCCAGATTACCGACTTTTCAGCAGTGTCAGACTCATTACTCTCAGCAAAGTTACCTCTCAAGGTCGAGTATTCTTGACCTTGCAAGACCCTCGAAAACCCACTACCTGGTGAAGGGTCTACAGTAACTTTGGATGAACCTAGACAATAAACTTAATTCAATAAATCTCTGTTACATGAAAATCCGAAAATCTATTGACAATCTATTACAAGATACAGGACCTACCTTCCCTAGTAAGCACAGAGGAATCTGGAGATGAAGGCACTGCATTTGATCGAGGCCGTTTTGGCCTTGGCATTGGAAGGGGATTTAGGGCAGGAGGAGCCAAAGCAGGTTCAATTTTCCACGGAGAAACTCTCTCTGGACGAGGTATGGTAGAAGTATCATCCCATCGCACCTGTAAAGAATATTAGAACATTTTTTTCAAAATTCCCATTACTTGGGACAATCTACATTTAGTTTTAATTTTCTAAAAAGCTGCAATACACTTGACAAATTAAAAACTACCTTGAGGCATCTCCATTTAGACTCCTTCCACCTTTTCGGATCAGCATCCTCCATTCCAACTATTGTTCCGGTAAACCTGCATTAGAGAAAAAGTAAAAGCGATCCCAATTAGCTCCTATATCATGTTAAACTTTACACAAGTAGCCAAACATACAGGGAAAGGAGGACATGAGTCGTACCTCTGCTCAGGAGCTTCTTCACCTTCAAATCTCATTTTGAACCTCATCCCTATGGAGTAATTGTTTTTTAACGACTCAACATACTGATCAAATGGGACAATGAACTCGGCAGGGCTTGTCCTATAACAGAAATTTGACCAGAATTAATATAAGAAACTGCAAAATATCCCTCTACTAATCAACATAATTACAGTTGAGAAACACCAGCCAAACATCAACGGGTAGCTGTCAACAAATCAAGGCAGGAAATATGTAATAGCATGTTAATTAAGTAGCATAATTTACATACCTAGGTTTGTAATAAACTGTGAATATGGTTCTTGTTGTGTAGGCATGCCATGCTGTCGCAAGCACACCAAGATGCATGCTATGACTTGATATTACTGATGAGGGAACATTACCCTGCTGCCTCATTGCTCGTCTTACACCAACACGTAGTTCCCCATTTTCACCCCTAGAAATTACACGCCCATTCCATATGTTAATTTTCAAACGCAGATAAATAATCAAAGCTAAATCAGCAAATCCACAGCATGTGATGTAGCACGCAAACCTTAAAAATATAAATGCATCCCCTGCAACAAGCCTCTTGGAGCTCACAAAAACACTCCAACCACTCTGAAGCAAGTGTCTTCGTGGTTGACCTGGTATTCCCAACAACATTTTAATTAAAATGTAAACTTAAACTATAACTTCAACAGATCAATCATTCATAACAGCACCGGGTAAAAAAGAGAATACATCAACTAGAACTTAAAAGAGTATTTAATGACCAAATTCCTTGCACTCCTTTGTGCAACAGCTATATGTATAAACTGCATAAACCGATATACATGTGATTTCAACTTAAATTTAGGCTTAGAAGCTTACCCCTGAAGATATGCCGGAATCTCCACTCATTTCCATGCAAATCCTTTGCAACCAACTCCTGGGTTGGAGGTTGGCGTGACATGTCCTGTTAAACAACAGGTGTAAATCAATCAATAACTGATTACGAAGAAGAAAAGAGGGGAAAAAAAAAGAAAAGAACTGCAGATCGAGACCAACCAATGGTGGAAGACATTCATCCGCATGCCGTCTGAGCACTGAAAACCCACCATGGGTGCTTGTATCTGAGGCAGTCAAGGTCTTGCAAAAGGAATGCACATGGAACCGTGGCGGTGGAGGAATAGGAGGCTCCTTATCCACGGTGTTCTCATCTTGCTGGTAATTACAAAGGGAAAAGAACAAACCATTAGAAATTCTTCAACAACTCTTAATCAAGGTAAAAAATAAAAATAAAAACCAAAGATGAGACCAGAACTTACAGTAGGTTCAGGAAGCAAGGTCACTTGTGCAAAAACCTCATCTGTGTCTGGTTCAGCCTATTGAAGTTAACAGCAAAAGACAATCCCTCTCGTAAACAAAAGAAAACCCCAGAAGAAAAAGAAAAATCCATACAAATTGCGAGAAAAGAGATGGTTAAAGGTACCTTTAGCTGAACGTTAATTACGCGACAAAGGATCTTAGATGGAAGATTATACACTGGCATCTGCTGGTCAGCTACCTGATTAGTAGACGCCTCCACCTGATTCACCATTAATCCATGGTTATTTGTTAACAGGGAAGGAAAAAAAGAAGACAACCCCAGAAATTGAAACAGGAAAACAAAAACAAAACAGCGAGTTTTCAAATCACATTCTCCAAAGAAGAAAATCTAGAATTAACACGACAGTCAAGTAGGAACATGGGTTCCCCCTGAACAAGAAACAAAAGAAAGAGAGGAAGAAGAAAACAAGGTAAAAATGAAACCTGTTCTATGTGACCTTGAGGGAAGTAGAACACGCGCTCTCCTTCGCGAGGGACGGTCACCAGAGGTCCAGCACATGCATGCCATAGCTCCGTATACAGCGCCGTTTCAGCGTCTACTTTCACACACAAAACGAAACCAAATTAAACATGAAACGCCAAACAAAACAAAGTATCCACCAACCAAAACTGATAAACCCCTGGATCGGCCAAAAATGGGGAAAAGGCGAGCCAGTAACGGAAGTGAAAGGTAGGAAATGATACCTCTGGCGGTTGCCGGACGAGTGGAATGACCATTTTGCCCTTCCATGGTGTTCCTAGCATCATTTGGCTCGCTATAACCAGAAGAGAAACTCTCTCCCCTTCCGTTAACACAATTTCCTTTCGTGGATACCTCCGAAGTTGTCATTTCTTCCAAAATCCTTTGTTCAGCTCAGATCTCTCATCTGATTAAAACTTTGAAATTTTCCCTTACTAGAAAAAAGAACTCAAAACCCAAACTAAGAAATTCTCACTCAATCTACCATCACAACTGTTTGCTCTTTCTCTTCAAGAACCTCAAAAGCACAGACCTCTTCTTCTTTCTCACTTTCCTTCTGCTTCTCTGAAAAACTTTATGAGAAAAAAAAATCAAGGAAACAAATTACCAGTACTCCAAACAAGAAAGCCTATATTCTCTCTAAATTCACCTCCAATCTTCTTGATTTACGCATCAATCAATCAATTTACCTCTTTCTCTCTTTCTTTCCACTTCCTATCTCTAGTCGTTTTCACCCTTCCCCCCTCTATTATCGTCCTTCTCTTTCACCACCACCTATATCAATTGCTGGCTGCAGATGAAATATCAGAGCTCGTACAAAAACCCAAAACCGAAAAAAAAGAAGAAGCTTTCTCTCTCTATCTATCTATTACTATCTTTCTTTCTCTGGTTTTAATTTTCCTTTTTTTCTCTCTCTCTCTTTCTCGTCTCTGTCTGTCTCTGTGTTGTGTGTGTCTGATGAGGGGTCGGGAGACTTAACCAAGGGTGGTCAAATTTGCGGAGGCAATGGCAATCATTTCAACCGCGGTCAAGTTTCTAAACCCACTGAAACCGACAACCGGCAATACCTTGTCTGAATACCGGCTACAACCGGTGGACTTTCTTTTGGGTAGCAGTCAAGGGGACCAGATAGGCTTTTATTATTATTATCACATTAAAAATTAAAAACATTAAAAAAATAAAAATGAAAATTCCATGGGGGTTAATTAATAAAGGCGGCTTCCCCTTGGCGGGGGGATCAGTTGGGATTTTTAACGACGTTACCATTAATTCCGTCAAAAAGGTGTCGATGTTTGATTGGGTTGGCATTTAACGCCGTTTGTCCTGACGTTCGAGGGAAAGTTGTTCTGTTTTTATGGGGAAGTGGCTTTGTCGTGCTATTAACGGGCAGGTTTGGATGGATGTGAAGGGGTAAGAAAAAAGATAAGGGAAAAAATTAAATTAAAAAATAAAATAAGGGCAGAGGGTGCGTAGTTAACACACACCGGCGCACGTTAGCTACTATTGCTTTCTTTATTAAATAGATATATATATATATATAGTACATTAATTTTTCGACTGTGCCCGCTACGCCCTATCCCTACCGTGCACCTGGGGTGGTAGGGTACTGCAACCTACAAACATCTCGGTCATTAACGTATCTTTGCGTATATCTCGTTTAAATCTCGTCTCGAATCATTATTAGCCATTACCTACCTTTTCTTATTTCGGGTAACTTACCCTATTTTTTCTTTTTAACCTTAATTAAGCTTAAATAAAGTAGTAATTAGTGAAGGTTACAACTTAGTACTAACAATTTTTTATAAGTAGAAAAAAAACTAACAATTTTTTTAATATTAATTTAGCTTCCTTTTCTCGGGGATTAAATCTTGTCAATTTGTTTAAATTCAAAGACACTATTAAGTAACCGAGATCAAAATAGAGAAACATTACACAAGCAAATTTATTTAATGAATTCCTAATAACATGTTTTGAAATGTTACTTTGAGAACAAGCAAATTTTGTAGTAGTAACTTTAAATTGATGACTTGATTAGATATTATAAAAGTTTTCATATAAATTTCAAATGATTTCTTACCATATTTGTATTTTCCCACATGTGTAAATTTTAATTGATGACTTAATTACATTTTAAAATTCATTAATAGTTTTCATTGGAAATAAATGATCTTCCTACCATATTTGTATTTTTCCACATGTGCAACGTAAATTGATGAACTTGATTACATTCTTTAAATTAATTAAAAATTTTCTTAGAAATTTCAAATAATCTACTTACCATATTTTATTTATTTTCCCACGTGTAAGAGTAGTATAATAAAATTTTAGTCAATGTTGATCTTCTTACTATATTTTTGTATTTTCCCACATGTGTAAAAGTATTATAATAAAATTTTAGTCAATTATCTCAAAAAAATAAAATTTTAGTCAATTATATGGAAATTTTCATGCATATTAAATAAATAGTAAAAATTAAATAATTCTAGTAGTATATTTTCATAATATTGTTATACACATTACGTGAATAATGATAATTATTATGATAATATCATCAAAGGTCCAATTAAAGGATTAGTAATTTAGTATCATGTAAGATTCTTTTTGGTGAATGTAAATTTTATTTTTTGTGTACTACCTTTAATTAAATATATTTATACTCATAGATGTAAAAAATATTTATACTCATATATCTCACTTAGAATATAATGTAAATTTAAAAACAGAAGTAAAAAAAGAGATTCTTTATTCAAATGTTTAGACTTTGGATATATGAAAATTTATTCTGATTATATAATAACACTTAAAAAATTGTTTCTATACAAATAAAATATTAATTTCTCATAATTTTTTAAAAGATATTTGAGAAAAAAAGGAAATTAAGAGAAAAGGCCTATACTCTTTAGGACAGGATTAATAGTATGGTATGGTATGTATATAAAACTAATAGTACTACTAAAAAAGAGAAGGATTAATTGTATCTCACGAGAAGATTGAAAAAATGCTTTAAGAAAAGAAGGGCGAGAAATTGAAAGGGCAAGTCACGTGTAAGCGCAAAGTGTCAGTGGGAAGAGCAGGAGAAGTAAGTCAGTGGGACCCATGTGTATTGTCTATTAGCAGTTGTGTGTGGTCTAAAGCAACAAAAGGAGGAATCTTTGTCCGGAAATTAAAAAAAATAAAGCCCCTTTTTTATTTTTTATTTTACATTTCCCTTTATTTTTATTTTTATTTTACCTTCCTTAATCCTTATAGAGTTACTGTTATTTTTTACACAGTAATAATAGCTTTTATCTATCACTTTAATTAAAGGGGGAAAATGGAAAAAATTAATGGGGATGCCTTTGGACATGAATTTATGGGGCAAGAAGACCGTATAATTTGATGTCGTTTTGGAATTTATAATAAACAAGGTGGCACATGGTTTTGAGGCTTGAGCCATGTTTGTCAAGTATACATATGAATAAGTTAGCTATGTCCATATCAGGAGAATTGAATGTGAGGGTCACCCCCAAATTCCCTTAAAAACTGTTTTATTTTTTAGGAAAAAAATGTTATTATTATGATAATTACAATTACTTACACTCTTCTCTTACTAGTATTAGTATACTTCTTACACTTTTAGCTCTTTTTTTTTCCTTTTTTACTCAAATTAAGAGTCCAACGTTCTATTAATAAGTGTTATTGGGTAATCTTTTCAATTGTGTGCTTCATATGAATGTAGTATACATTTACTACTTTTTTTGAGAAAATAATGTAATTCACATTCATTCAAATGAAATTACATCTGTACCAGTAAAATTTTGGCACTTTGACAACAAGGGCTTTTATTCTGTGCGGCTTTTAGGGGATTTAAGGAATTGAAGAAAGCCGGGAAATCCGATGCACCGGAGTTGGAAGATTCTATAAGAAGTTTTAGAATTTGAGACATCTTTATCAATCATTTGAAGTCTCGAATTTTCTTCATAAATCACTGCCGTGTCCATCATCATTTCGCTTTCGCCGTCATTTATGTCTAACAGAAGGTTTTTATCAATGATAAGTAGTGATAAATTCAACAACCTCCTTTGATGGTTTGATTGATTCATATATAATCAAAAGCAAAATCATCATATTTACAATTCTAACTGTTTTCAATTTATTGCAAATTTTAAAAAATAACGGAGTTCGAAAACTTACTCAAATTCTAAATAACCCAATAAATCAAAAGATCTTGGGACTTTTAACCCCAAACAAATCTAAAGATTCAAGTGATTTTATTATAAAATTAAGAAAAATAAAAGAATATGCAATCGAAAATCAGATTCCTTCTCCCCTTTAGAATAATAGTCAAACAAATACCCGAAAGAAACTACTGAAAAGGGGGAGGAGGCTAGGGTTGTAAGTCCTGGTTTAATCCTCTTTTGTATTCAAATTGAATTGAGATTTTTAGTTTTTTTTTTTTTTCCACTTAAGTGTTTCTCAAAACTCAAATGTAACATAGGTGAAGTACTTCTCCCTTTTTTTCCACCAGAAATATTCTTTCTACAGATTGAAAATACATTCAATTAAATTAAGTATATTGTCCTAAACTATACTAAATAAAGCTCAATATGGGTATTAAAGTATACTACTATTTGTCCGTATGAAATGCCATAATGATTAGAAATTGTTATTTTCAACTTAGAGATCCTATATAATATATATATATATATATATATATATATATATTATAACTTTAATAGAGTTCCAACATACAAAAATAGAATGCTTTTATCAATGATGAGTTGGCTCAACGACATTTTTGTTAGAAGATCAAATTAACTAAGTTAATGAGAGCCTATATGCTATTGTGAGCTAACATTTTGTGATTACTTGAGCTAAACTATACATATTGCTTGGTGGAAATTTGTTCCTTTATATAATAAAAACAAATTTGTAAATGCCTTGTATAGAAGTGAAGAAACTGCATTTAAATTTTATTAACACATTGGTACACCAAAAAAAGTCGATTGATGGATCAATTTACAAATGAATTCAACATAAGCTTGATTTTTAATATATGTATAATAATAAAAATATGATTAATGCACACGTTTATGTTTGTGTGTGTATATATATAAATATTTTATAAATTATTCCAAAAAAGAAAATTATTTTATACATTGGATAATTACATTTCACATTGAAGGAAAGGGGTGATGGATAGGGATTCAAATCGCAAACCCATTGAAACCTCAAACCTTCACGAGTGAGAGAATATGATCACTCGAGTTAAAATTCATAGACCATAGTTATATGCACACGCTTAGCTGTCGTAATGTAAGGAAAGTCTCTATTATTCTCAATTCCAAGTCGCTAATTTAAGTAAGATATTACTTGTTTAGTTTAATTCATTGATTTTCTTAATATAGGTTTTCTTAATAATCCTTGGACTATGGCTAGTATTGTTCCTCTTGTTTTGTCAAAGGCTGCTGAATTTTTTGCTTCTACTGGTGGCTTCAAAGCCTGTCCTATTGCTAATTGTGTTCTAGTGAAATGGAAAACCCCTCCTTTGGGATGGTTCAAATTGAATATGGACGGTTCTTCCTTACGGAATTCAGGTAAAGCAGGTGTTGGTTGTATTATTAAAGACTCTGGGTTGATCAGGTCTCGGGTTCTGCTAGATTCATTGGCCATAATTCTAATATGATTGCTAAATTATGGGCCGTACGTGATGGATTGTTATTGGCAAAAACAATTTGGAATTCATAAACTTGAAATTGAAGTGGATAGCATTGTTGTTATATCTTGTGTTAAAGGAAGTGTGGAATCAGCTCCTAATCTCTTATTACTTTCTTTGATTAACGATTGCAGATATTCGCTGGATGACTTTCAAGAAATCAAGGTACTGCATGCTTTTCGAGAAGCTAATGCTTGTGTTGATGCATTGGCTAAATTTGGAGTCAATCTTTTGTGTGACAATTTTAGGGATTATGTTATTTATTTTGAATAACCTCCTAATTGTATTTCCAATTTGCTTCTCTTGGATGAAGCTGGACATGGTGTTGTTAGAATCTTTCATTATATTTAATCGATGACAGTACCTTTTTAACCAAAAAATAAAAATCTTAGGTCCTTTTCTTAATATAGAATTGATTACAATTTTTACTTGTAATTTTCCTTTTAAAGTAAAAAGATTGGGTTGTTCGAAAAGAAAAGAATCACTAGTTAATTCCCTTGGCTAGAGGTGATAATTAGCTTGGCGCAGTATCAAATAGTGGGCTATTAATTAAATGGTATATATTTATGGCTAAAAACAAATACGTATATGATGGTTGACTAAAACTTAATCATAAAAAATTTAAAAAAAGGTCTGAACCCGGAAAAACTAGGATTTAATGGCTACACGAAGAGAAGAAATTGTTCATATTTTATTATTTTTTATAGAATTAAAATTAAAGAGAAAAGAAGAGATGTACTAATCAATGCAGGATTCGATCGAGTGGTAAGTAACTTGTTTCGCCTTAAATAGGTTTTCAGATTCGAGGCACTTCGTACACAATCGTCCATGTTGCTACACTCACCCACCAAACCTAGGTGCGCAATACGAGTCGAATTCAGATTAGTTAACTCTGAATACCAAGTGAAGGAAAAAAAGAGAGATGTAGCAACTTAATAAAGTTAGAATTTAGAGGCCATTGATAACATTTAGAATGATGGTAGAGTATTGTACCATCAGTTTTAGTGGTTAGTGTTTAATCCCTAACAACCTCAATTACAAATAACATTAACAAGAAATCCAGATACAATTAATCAATTACGGTTTGAAATAATCATTTTGGGTTTCCAGAATATTGAAACCATAACCTTAACCGTTAAATGGAGAATTGGGGATTCGGTTTCCGATTTCGATCTGAACCTAAATCGTTCGAACCGAACCGTTACTAGATCTATGTAGTAAAAGACATTTGAAGAGGGAGAGGTTTAGCTACAGATGCCTACCATGAGAGATTAACATGTGAGAAAGCTTGAAAGTACAGGGCATGGAAACGTGCTGCTGCCCTTGATAAGCCCATCTTCCAATCAGTTAAAGAATGGTGACAAGTCGATTTAGGCAAATTGAAATAGGGGCGAAGGAAAAATGTGCGTATATTTCTTATTCAATCCAAGTAAGCCTTCGTACTTTGACAAAACCAGCGATGCTACTTCCGGATAAACATACAAAAGCCAAGTTTAACATATAAGGAAATCTTTTTTACCATAGTCACTTTTGTTTTTGTATATTGTTGTTCATATCTTTTACATTTTAAAATAAAACAAAATTTCTTTTTCTAAAAAAAAAAAACAAAATTTCCACTAAATTCATATTATGAAGACTTAATTCAACTTATTTGTTTTTGTCCTTGAATATTTGATTCAATTTGTAGGTGCATGGTGATCGTAAATCTCACCGAACATGAGTTTTGTCAACATTTTGTATGTTTTTTCCCTGTAGTACCTTATTCGTTTAATTAATTGCTTATTAAGGATTTAATACTTACAAAAAAACTTAATTTATCGTTCAAATTAAAATACTCAAATTAGAACTTAATGTTGCAAAATCAGCTTAAGTAAGAGTCTGCCGTCAATTTTGTATGCTTAATTAAGAGCTCATATTAGGATCTAAAATTGGTAAGAAACCCTTAATTTAACTGAGCCAATTTTGCAATGTTGGACCCTGATTTGAGTTTTATTAGCGATATGTCATAAATTGAGCATTTTCACAAACATTTGAACATTTAGCCTTAATTTTTCTTTTTTTTTTGGCCAACTTAATTTTTTTTAATGAATGTTTGAGATTTTGTGCATATAGTGAACTATATGATTATATTGTAATATATAATATAATAATATAATAACATTTCTAGTACTCATTATTGAATCTCAAACACAATTGTATCCGCTATATACTATTTTATTAATGTATTTTATTATTATTAATTAAATTACTTCATTTTATTTTCTTTTTGAGGATGCGAGTGATTGACGTCGTCAAATATATGATAAAAAAGGTGAAGAACCTTAATATGATTGTTTTTATGTCATGGTGATGCTTACTGATTCATGTGCTGGTTACAAATATTCAACTTGTTCAATGTGAATGTGATAAAAATGTGAAGGCTATATATTATTCATTAGCAAAACGGAAAAAAAAATAAATAAAGAAAAGAAAACTAGAAAAGTATATATAGGTCATAGGTGGTAGCATATCCCCCACAAGTGCCCATTCTGATCTTCAAAAAAAGAAACAATTCAGATATCCGAAAGCAAATTATTCTCATACTTCAACTGTTCGAAGCCACTGTTCCTTCAATATAACATTTCAAATTTAACTAGTGCTTGAAATTCATGTACATTTCAATCCAAATGAATAAAAGTTTTAAATTATTGAACCGTTTAAGGAAAAATGATTTAATGGAGAAAATAATCCTAAAATTATCACTTCAGAGTTCAGAGATCTCTTAATAATTAAGCCCTTTGATTCAAGTCTAGATTAAATGACCCTTAAACTTTAATTTAGGACAAGAGCCTTTTGATTCCCAATTTGAGACAATTTAGCCCATTTATTTAGGAATTATTTTGTCCTTATTTTTTGGTCAAAGTTCGATAGAATTTAGTCGTTTTTTTATTCAAAGCTTAATGCCTATTTTTTCCATCAATTTTATGAATATATTACAGTTAATTTTAATGGAATTTGATGCTTTAAGGTTTTTTTCCCTAAAAAGTAATAAGTGAAATTTTCATTTAAAGAAAAAAGGAGGTAACATTGCGGTATGGAATCAGGAATCGAACTGGAACCAAATCTTAGTAACTGAGCCGCTGAAACCGGTCAGAACCATGTTCAGGTCCAATTTAAGTGTTCTAACTTCTAATTCAAAGTTTTGTCCTTTGATGATACTCCTCCGTCTCAAATTATAAATTCATATCTCGGTCAATCAACACAAATTTTGATCAATTATTTATAAGAAAATATATTAAATTTAATTTTAAAAAAGCATGTGTTGAAAAATTTATTTTTAAAGTTTATAAGTGTTATTTTTAAAAATTATTTTACTTTATATTTCTTATAAACAATGATTAAAGTTTGGCATTGGTTGAAAAAAAAAAGACTTATAATTTGAGACAAATGGAGTAATTAGAGTGCCATTTTATCTATATCTAGTAAGACATAATTTTTTTTTAAATAAAAAAAAACCTCCATTTTTCATGAGAAGGAGGAGAGGGATCAAGTTAAATTGAGTGGTGGAACTGGAAGGTGAAACATCAACGTCGGTAAAAGGGACGTCTTTGATAGCCAGATGCCCAGAAGGAGCAGCAAATTATAAATGGAATCCAAAATTTACAAAATGGAGAAAAAAAAAAGAAAAGTCAGAGTTTGACTGACAGGTGATGCGTGCGCGCGTGTGAAATAGTCATAGTAAAAGCAGTAGTAATGGAGATCTGGTACTGCTCTGCTCTCATAGTCTCATTGGGAGGATTGTGATTGGGTTTAGGGGGATGGGGCCCCGCAAGATGTCTCCTTTTCGGGGTTACAGGAATCCAGGAGGGAGGGGCCCAGTTTGCCTCTGCCTCCCCACCCCTTAGCATCTTCTTGGGCAATCCCTTAATCCCCTCCTTCCCTTTGAGTCCTGACCCCTAACCCACAGACCAAACCCTTCCCCCCTCTCCCTACTCCCAACCAAATCCTTTCTCTTAATCCCTTTCCCACCAGGCCACCTTAACCTTTTCTTTCTTTTTTTTTTTAATTTTTTATTCAAAGATAAGACATGATTATATTTATAAGCTCTTGAGCAAATTAAAAAGAAAAATATGTTACTTTCTTTGTTCTTAATTATAAGTACAACCTTATGTTTTTTTTATTCGTCATTTTACACTATTAAGGAGAGAAATGAATTAACTTTAAATTATTAAAAAGAAATAAATATTTAATTAAGGGTACTAGGGAAAAATAAATTAAAATATACATAAAATTTACAAATCAACTAACTTTAAACTATTTTCCTTGATTGAAGATTTCGATCTTCTATGACTTATAATAAGGAACATAGGGAGAAGTATTTTTAAGACAAGTAGTGTGAACTTGGCTAATACTAATAATTTTATGCATAAAAGTTGAACTAGACAAATAATTGGATTCTTAGCTACACTAAAAATCTTTAATTCAAATGGGTCATACTAAAAAATAAAATACTAACACACTTATTATATATTTCAGTTGTTAACTCAATTGATATGTGTCCCGTACTTGAATCATGATATCATGAGTTTAAATTCTGCTACATATGGAATTTTTCTACATGATTTTGGTTAGCTTGTTATCTTTATTTTAATCTCAACACTATTCAGAATCTCTCACAAGAAGTCTCAAATTTTAACTACGGGATATCCGTATTTCCCAAAAAAAAACACATTTTAATTCAAAAATTATAGGATTATTGCTATAGGCTCCTCCTGATGACTTACAATATTGTTTATCGACCAAAAATATCAATAAAAATGATTCAAATTAAAACATGTCAAGCTTTTCTAACTTTTCGTTTTTTCAAAGTCAAGATTTTCTAACTTACGTTAAGTCGTTATGGTACTATAATGATAGTGAACATTCATAAATATTTTTTAACGAAATAAATACTTTAAAAAAAATCTTATGAATGCAGGGCCACAGCATTAGTAAACTGGGTGAATTCCAATTTTTACCCGAAGATATGTTTTCTTACGGGGGGTTAATGTTTTTTGTTTTTTACTTTATTGGGGATATTGGGGTGGGGTTATCCTGTTGTTAACCCGACATCGGGGGAGCTGATTCCAATGGTCCTATCTTAACATTTCATCGCCATCATTTTCATCTGCCACTGCCACGTTGTCCATACGGACCAATAACGGTTACGGACTTGAAACGGGATTGCATTGCGGTTTTGGGTTTTTTTTTTTCCATTTCCCTTTTTCATTTATTTCTTCCAGTCTTTTTGATGGTAGTGGCGGACTTGAGATGGGAATTGTATGCAGTTTAAAGTTTAGAAGAAACTGACAGGGAGCAATCGTCGTATGCCACGTGGAAAACATGTCAGTTTCTGGGGACACGTGGGTCTCTCAGATAAATGCCAGAAAGAAGCTTTGGACGGTTCCTTCAGATTGGTTACGTCTTATCACGCAGGTTGCGTGACTTTGTTAGGTAGGACGGGATGGAAAACATTACGGGATCACGTCATCAACGCTGTTATTTACGTCATCTTTTTATTTTAATAATACTACTAATCTAAAATTTAAAAACCCTAGTATTTTAAATACCATATCTTTCCGACAAAAAGAAAAACTAATAATACTATAATTATCTGAAAATTCAATTTTACATTACAAATGTCATGTTTTTGTGACAATTTTTGAAGAACAAGACATTGAAATTGACTCCTTTGCACATATGGAACGTTTCTTTTGTTGAAAGAAACAAATATCAATTTGGTAAAATCAACACTAAAACTCTTAAGAATTCTAAATAGGAAAAATTAATGGATCAGGATAATTATGAAAAAAATTACGTGGAAATGTATTAAAAGATATAATTTAATAAATGAAGGTGGTTTGATTGTTATCGACATGTTTGAGCTTAATGATAAACTAATGAAAAGTAAAACAAACAAAAAAAAATGGAGGAGCTAGAATAATGATAATGGAGGCAATCCTCATTGGTGTGATGAAAAGTAACTAAATTAAAAAGAAGAAAAGGGGAAATGTGTTGTTGGGGAGGGGTTAGGCGTGAAAGTGATATGAACATAACACCCTAAATTAATCCAAATGGAATGATATTGTAGAAGATGGGGATACATGGATAGACAAAGATTAGACTAATCTTTTTGATTAATGGGGGAGATTTTTTTTTCGGACAAAGATTAATGGGGAGATGGAGGTTAATCAAATTGGAATTGTAGAGAACTCTGTTCCTTATTATAAGTCATACATAAGCGAAATTTTCAACTAAAAAAAATAGTTAAAAGATAGTTAGTTTGTGAATTTTATACATATTTTAGTCTGTTTTTCCATAACATCCTTAATTAAATATTCAACTATACCCACATACTCATTTAGTATTTCTTTAATTAAAAAAGGGTAGATATGGAAAATAGATAATTAATGTTTTCTTGATAGTATAAAATGATAAATAAAAAGAAACAAGGAGTTGTGACTTATAAATAGGAATAAATGAAGTGGATAAAATGCCAACAACAATCACCAAATTCTTATTAATCTTATTCAAAAATTCAAATCTCTATAATTTTGAGTTTAGAAAGATAATAATAGCATTGACTTGAGTGATGAGTGAATCTCTTATCAATCATGACTCAAACTCCAACAATCAAGTTCAAAAAGATATAAACTCTATTAGTATACGTTTATAGAATTCATGATTCAAATTCTGATAATCTTAAATATATATAAAAAATAAAATACTATGAATTACTACCAGTTTGACAAATTTGATAGTATATGAGTTTTTAGGATAATTGAGAACCCGGCCCTTTGTGATTGGGGAGAAAGTTTTTTGCATAGTTTGATTGAGGTGGGGGATTGGGGAATGGACCATGTCATAAAGATATGGGAAATTTGATCTACAATTTATCGTGCCTTTCTTCATTTCTATAGTTTCTTCCATGACGTGTGTCATGTACGTATGTGGACTGTGGAGTCTAATTAAAAACATATATATATATATATGCACTAGCGAAGTCGCAAATCGCAATCCTTCTCTTTGAATGTGAACTACGAAAGCTCTTTACTCTTGCATCAAGTAGTGAAAATATCTTCACTAGTCTTGAGTTTCTTCATTTAATTTCAAGGGCTTCGAGCAACAAAGTTTGACCAAGAGTTCTCTTTTCTTCCTGTCATGTATGTATTTTGCAGAATTTTTCACAAGTTTTCCTTCGAAAAGATTAGTAAAGAAAACAAAAGTTAATGATTTCAAAGACATGTAATGTAATGCATATACATTCTGTTAATTAAAGATTAGACTTTTGGTGACGAAGAAAAGAGAATAATACAAATCTGTCTTCCAATAATTTTTTCAGGCTTCAGTTTAGTAGAGCGGTGTAATTGACACTGTTTAGCAACTGTACATATGAAATTACATTGTACAGATTAGATTAGATACTGTACAGATGAGATTATTAGAGCAGAGATTGAAACGGAGATTACACTTAAGCCTCCATTTGACTGGTGCATCGATCCACCGATCAAACGACCAGTGAATCGGTGCACTAAACATGACCTCAGTCGGTTTATATTGAGGTAGTGATCAGAATTTGACATTGATCATTAAGATTAAAAATTCAATATCTTTAATCATAAGAGAAGAATTTCTAATCAAGTATACCACACGAAATACGAGAAATGACTATGTTGTTTAAAACTCAGCTTGAATTTGAACCCCATTTAATTTCAAGTAGTACTTATAAGCATTTGTTCTACATTTCGATGTATTGCATGTTATGAACTTCTTTTTTTTTTTTTTTGCTGTTACGTCAACCAATGCAAACAAATTAAACAGGCAAAAAACATATATCAATGTAATAATGAATTAATGAGATATATTGCTAATTGGAAATCATTTTACCTTTTATTTATGGATTATTAAATTTAGGGTTTTGACTTTGACCATGTAATATTATTTATAAATAGTTAAAATCACCGTCCATGAGCAGAGGGGTCAGCTGATCAGAGCCTTTTGATTTAATTTCCACCTCCTCCTATGGCTAGGGAAACATTTTTGGGGGAAAAGATCAATTAAAAAGAGGAAGAAAACGACTAGTACTCTTTTGTCTTTCAAGTTTCAACTAAAAACTTAACATTATTTGATGTATATAATTGTAGTTCCAAACTCTGATCATAATTAGGTAGATGATGTGTGATTAGTGCTGCCTTTTGTTTGCCCGACCTTAATTAATTAATTCCAATCAATGTATATGCTTAATTATCACACTTGCAAAAACCAATTAGATTATTTATTAAGTATAAAATTTACCTTTGATTTAATAGAAATGTGCCCGGTGGCCTAAAACCCACCATTTATAAAGGTTTTCAGCTGCCCCTTTTGGTTTAGTCATTATCAAAAACCCATCATTTCATGTGTACCAATTATGATCCTTAATCAATTTCTTTTGTTATAATGAAAGGGAGGTTGAGCTACGTACAAAATTAATTAAAGTAATTAATTAAGTAATCCGACAATTAGTTGATCATAATGTTTTATTAATTAATGTATAAAATCAATATAGATATAGTAATTTAGTTAGGGCGGCTACCTAGCTAGGTAATATGAATTTGCTTGCTTCCCATTTCGATGATGAGAAAATATATATCATCATTGTTTAATTGAGTCAAATTCTAAAATTTGTGATATTAAAAACGAAATAATAATTCATCAAGTTTTCTCAATTTCTTATCAAGATCAAATCCCCAAAAAACAAGAATACCAAGAACATCAAAACCCAATCGCCAGGGATCTTTTTGGCTTTCAAAGCTTGAAACCAGATAGTCACACCTCCTATTTTCTAAATCATGGATTCTTTTTTCCTAAAAATGACTCCTATCTTCTAGATTTACATGACATGCCATCAATATCTTCAAGTTTTTTTTACCAGAAAATTACAACCTAATGCCCAAACCACTCCTAATCTCATTTCCAAACAATTTTCAAACTCAGGTTGTTTGGTATCGTTTTCATTTTTCTGTTTTTTTGTTTTTGTTTCGTTTTCGTTTTATTTTTATTGCGTTGTCAATTTTTAAAAACAAAAACTTGTTTGGATACATACAATTTTGTTGCATGTTTTTAAATTAAAAAAAAGTAAAAAAATTGGTGAAAAAGCATTTCTGTTACTGTTCATCAATGCGTTTCTGTGTTTTGAAAGTATTTTGGAAAAACATGAAAACACAAAATTCTTACTTCCACTTTTTTCCAAAACACTGATTCTGTTTCCAAAATTTTTGAAAACAGAAACAGTCAACCAAACATGTTTTCACTGTTCAGTTTCCAAAAATAGAAAATTGGTAACAAAAAACAGAAAACAAAAACAATGCCAAACGCACACTTAACAACAAAAAACTTTTCAACAATAAACCAAATATCGCCTCAACAAGTCGATTGAATCCCAACAAGAATTCGAAGTCCATTCAATTTTGCTTTTATATTTTCCTATTTGATAAATATTTAAAATAAAAAATAACACCTATAAAATTTCAAATATGAAAAATATATATTATTAAACCCATACAATCTTCGGCCAAAAAAAAGAAAAAAAAGTACGGATCATGGGAAGAAGGTAAGAAGAAGAAAGAAGAAGAAGAAAAGGAAAGGAAGATAAAAAAATCTAAAATTTTTGTTTAACAGATTTATCAATAAATAAATCCTAGGCTTAACGGCGCCACGTCAGTGTCCGTTGATACTAACGGCACGTTTTACCCACTCACGAAAAGATATTGCCCCTATTTGACGACTTGCCTCAAATTGAAGCGATTTTGAAACGTGTTTTGTCCCAAATCGACCAAATTAAAAGCTTTGGTCCCAAATTAGGTTGAAACTGAAATGTTGTACGCTTGGTTAAGCAATTAGCCATATTTTAACCTCGACTGATGTTTATATTATCCGAACTATGAGGTCAGCTTCAAGCTGGGGATTCAATTATACCTCTTAGAAATCAATCGTTATGTGATCATATCCCCACAAACTTGATCAAGTATTTAAAAAAAGGTTTTAGTTTTGTCAATGTTGGAATCTTATTAGTTTGCACATACTTTTAACAAGTTCCATTTACATGATTCACACAGCTATGAACCAAATAAAGACCAACTACTTAATTTAATTATACAAATAGACCAAAGAGACATTTACTAATTATATATATGTAATAATAAAACAAAATTTACCATTTACATTGAAAATTAGTGGGAATTTTTTTTTTTTAAAAAAGTAATGGGGAGAAATATGGGACCCCATGGACCATGGTCATGAATCGAATGACATCAATGTATATTTATCTTGTTCAATTTCAAAGTACAACAGTCTACATCCCAAACCATACACACCCAACCACATGCACATTTTCCATGTGTGTGTATGTGTGTTTTAAAAAAAAAAAATTTTGGTAGCATAAGTTAATGACTTTTATAAGTAAAGTTGTTGAGGAGCTTTTCACCATTATTCTTATAAATTGAAATGAAATACCATATAAACTTGTAAAATTTGGATACTAAAATAAACGAAGAGAGATAGAAAAAAGAAAAAAAAATGAGGAAAAACAAGAAGATGAGAAGAACACCACAAAAAATAATTGGCCATGCTTCCTTGTCTTGTACACAAAAGACCACAACTTGTGCCAATTATGGGCCAAGACACCTTTCTTTTTTTCCTTAATTTTTATTTTTGAAAGATAAGTTTAAATACTCCTATCATCTCCTTTCTAGGAAGCAAAGGCCAAATAAATAAATAAAAATAGAAAACCTAAGACCAAGTCCACACTAGACCTAAATCAAATCTTGTGATAATTTTATTTAATTGTTCAATATCCTAACAAAGAGAAAACATTTACAGCTGCGAACAACTTGCTTTTAAGTTTATATGTATTGCAAGAAAGTACAACAAAACAACTTATAAATTACTTATATGGGATTATTATTATAATTACATAAATAAAATAAATTAAACTTACTAATGAATTAGATTAAGGCAAAAGGATGTTGTTTTCTGAAACACATTAGCTATCTGTCTTTGTCAGCAATGGCAATAGCATGTCATTGATTATTGAAACATCTCATTAATTAATTTTCTTAATTAATTTATTAATCTTTTCCATATAGTATACTATACCATACTCTATATAATTAATTTAATTAAACTCCCACCGCCCTATATGCTTACTTCGTGTAAACATTAAAAATTTTTAGTTAGGCGCCGGCTTGACCTCTCCAAACTCTTTAATTTTGTTTGCTTTAAGGGTAATGACCATTTTCGTTTTGCTTTAAATCAAACAAACTCCAAACAAAAAAGAGAAAAGTGCTTTGATTTTGGCAAGGGTGGACGTTTTAACTCCAATGATAAGATGTTTTGCTTCCCTCTTTGAAGCATCAAAACAAAAGCAGTTCCCTTCTTTAGAGTTAGGGACCTTAATTTTGTTGCTAATTAACCTGATCTAATTAATCTAATTGGCACAATTCTAGAGGTTATTAATGAAAACAAAATAAAGACATGGCTCATTCTATTAAAAAATGTTTACCGCCTAATCTTGCTAGAGCATTATTTTTGTTCCTTTCTTGAAAAGTTTGTGGAGTAGTTCTTCATCAAACATGATTTAAATAAAAATTTTAAAAAAATAAAATTACAACAACAATTCCCCCTCTTCTCCCTTCATATCTTCATTTTTTTTTCTGTATATTGTAGTTTTTGCAAATTCTTATTTGTATAGAAGTAGAATGGTATTGGTTATAATAGTACTGTTTTTAATTCAAAAACAAACAAGCCTATATAAGATATTTACTATGATTTGTACATTACAACAAATTCCCATAAGATATTTATGGTGACTAAGAAGACAGATAAATTTATGTTGTTATGGATATTTATACTAAATAGGGCGTAATTGTAAAAATTTAGATGAGGGGAAGCTGGTTTTTTTATGAATGAAGACCTTTCATATTTTAGGAAGTGCATATACGAGCATGAATTTCTGGTCTAATGGTTAAAAGTATCTCACCCACAAGGCAGGGTTTTGGTCTTTCGAGTTCGAATCCTTACCCTGCATGTTCCTCAATCCCTAATTAATAATAAATATACCATCTAATTAGTGTGCAAAAATATATTTGTATATATATTTTCGGAAATGTGATCATTGGTTTACTAGTTATACCCAGCTACGGGCTTATATGCTTTTAGCTTTGAGTTAAAATACTAGTACTTAAGATTGCTTGGTGTGATTCATATATATATGGTTTCTGCTTTGTCATCAAGTTAATTAATTAATGGATCATGAATTTTCCAAGGAAAACATGGATGGTTTCTTACTTATTCTTAGCCCTAACAAACAGTGTACTTTCTTTGGATAAAAAAAAAACTATATATAATCATATCAACGATCACTAACATATTGATAGAGTGTTAAACTCTTTAATTCGAATAATCCGAATGGAGCGCTTATTAACTATTCTAACTATTCTGTCACTACCACTTTCACCCTAACTCTAAAAATTCAGCAAACCAAATTACCGAAGCGTAAGTTGGATGAATTATGGGCAAAACAAAAGGAAATTAGGTCATCATCATCCACAAGCAACAGTGGCATGCATTGAATAGGGTTAGGAAAAAAGAGTGTTGAAATTCAAATATAGACTCTATATATACACTTAAAAATTTCCTTCATCCCAACCAAATTTCTTCTATCTCCAAAATTCCTCAAGGAGACAAAATCTCATGGAAGCTTATACCAAGGGAAAGCCGAAAGGAAAGGGATCACACTTTGAAAATCTTGCTTACTCATGTTTTGGTCAAAACAACCTAATTATGGAAATCTTGGATTGCAAAACAACAACAATCATTTTTTTATTACTTTACTTATTATAAAAAAGGAAAATGAAAGCCGGATGATTACAAAAACAAGCCAATTTTTGCTAGGTATTGAGTCAGCCAATCCACAGTTAGCTAAGGGTAGAACATTTCTTCATGCATTTACTTTTATTCATTTATTAATTATTATTATTATTATTATATTAAACTTTCCCTTAGTTTCTTTCTTTATAAATTTCAAGGAATTTGGATTTAACACGGCATTATAAAACTCGTACAAAATGTGAACCCTCCCTTCCATTCCACCTCCTTAAAATTCCATCACGTTGACATGGTGTTCCAAATAGTTTCCCCCACAATACCCACAAATAAAAACAAACAAAAACTGAAATTTGATTTTTCTTCTTTTCTTTTTCCCTTTTTTCCTCAACATTTTCATCTATTTTCTCCATCCTCCAACCATAACACTGCATTATTAATTATTTTCTTTCCCTTATAGTGTCTAAATTGGATGAAAATTCCAAGTCTTTTTTCTTTTAAAAATTTGATATGGGTGTTTTTCAAAATAAATAAATAAATGAGTTGATAGCATACAAAAAAATTTGGAAATTACAAAGACTTCTGTTTTGTCATATTAGCAAATGTGATTGTTAATTGTTAAGTACAAACTTTCAAGTCGTGTTGTATTTTTTTGATGGTTTTTTCCCCTTCTTCCCTTGTTATAAGACGCGTGGCTTGTAGTCCCCTCCCCATTTGTTTAATATGTGGGACCCACCACTCATTCATTTATTTATCCTCATTAATTCCTTATCATAATCATAATCATAGTCATAGTCATAGGTAGTAGTAACATAAGCACTTCAAGTGAATAAAAAGCCATTAGTACCAAAAGTCTTGTTGAGTTTTAAAGAAAGAAGTTCTACTATATATTAGATCTCGATTTCTCGGTATCTTAAGTTTCAATTCAAAATCTTGTGAAAGAATATATATATGTTGAGAGTTTTCTATTCTAGTGTTAAATCAGTTGATTTCGAATGTGACCATCAAGATATCGAACATTCTTAAAAAAAAAAAAGAAAAAAAAGAAAAAAGAAAGAAAGAAAGAAAGAAAAACCTAGTGTGCCTTTTTTCCTTTCTCTATTAGAATTTGACATTAAACTTGTTAGACTTTAAATGATACAATTTAGTTCCTATAAACTTAATGCTCTCAATGATCCATTATCAAACTTAATAAGTATAAGTACTATTCTTAATCTATACTGTATAGAGGTAAGAAAAAGACACGTGATCGGTTGATAAAGTGCTTAACTCATTTTCAATAAATTGAATTCAAATCGAGACAACCCCAAATATTTAAGAAAAAAAAGGAAAAAGATCTATACAATGTTTGATATAAGAACAACATAGGATTGAATTATTACCCTTTCCAAGCCCTCTAATGAAGGAATTTTAGTTAGATGTTTGGGATCACTTTTCATCCTCTATTAGTCATGAAAGAAGGAGTATGGCATTGATAGATTCAAAAAGTGAAGAACAACAAGAAATACAGGTTTCCTGTTTCTATAGATACAAGTACTAAGTTGCATGGAGGAGGGGAAGCTGAAAAGCATTTAGTAATTGGTTTTATTACCTAAACTTAAGACCTTCTTTTAATGGGCCCAAATAATTGGGTTTTTTCTTTTCTTTCTTTTCTTTTAGAGTTATTTGATCCAATAGCTTTTTAACAAACAGAACTATAGCCCATGGACCATGCCAGTTTTCATGTTATCATTAAAAAGCAAACATTTTGTAGAGAATATTTTTGGACCCCTATCTCTCCTTTTATGGTAATAGTTAAAAGTAAAGGGTATTTAGCCTTTGTATATAATTGCAACAATTCAATAGATGGGGAAGGTCAATTGGTCCACCCTCTCTCCCCACCACCTTTAAAGACTAGCCTTCTCATCCATACAAATTCCACCTGCTATGCCTCTATCTGTTGAAGATATTTTTTGACTCTATCAAATTGCACCTACTTATTATTATTTAAGGCTTTGTTTTGTTGATATTTTTCTTCCATTATTAACAATTGGTTTAAGTAGTTCGACACTTGGTTTATTAAACAGAGTTTCGGATTCAAATATTATTCATAAAAAAATTATTATTGGGCTCATAATGGGTCAATTTGACTCAAACAAGATTAGTTGTAGTATAGACTGGTAAAAAAATTTAGATATTTGTTAAGAAATATTTTCTTCTATTATTTTATTTTTATTTTATTCAATTTCTCAATTTTAAAATTGAGAGAGCAATCCGACTATGCCCATGTGTTAAAACTTAAAATGATAGGCGATTTGCTAGCATCTATGACTATGACGCATAAATTTTAGTCCATTCTCGTAAATGGGCCGAAAGTGGGCTTTCTGATCTATGGGCGTTTCTTCCGCTATTATTCGGGCTCAAAAATCATGGGCCAGAAAACCCAGAATCTGATGCCCACGGCCACGGCCCAACATTTTAGGTTTCTCATTTCTAAAACGATCTTCTTCTTCCTCAGACCTCACTTGACTGTTGATTTTGGTGTCTACTTTTCCACTCTTCGGAAGCAGCTGTTGTTTTATGCAGACGAAGAGCGAATTTCCTCACTAAAACTTTTTTTTTTTCAATTTTTTGTTCCCTGTTCTGAAGATTCTCTGAAAATGCGTTTGATCTTCAGTCGAAGACCATGTCATTTCACAAAAGTGAGACTTTCTCGTCTCAAATCGGCCTCCTTCTGCACTTCAGCAGAAACTGACGCCGCAGCTGATGAAATCGCCGGCATCCTCCAAAAGGATGACTGGGGGCGTGTCCTGGAAGATTCACCAAAGTTGAAATGGATGCTAAACCCAGAAACGCTTTCGGCGGTTCTTCGTCAAAACTCGGTTCGTGATCCTAAACGCCTCCTTAGTTTTTTCAACTGGGCATGCCACAGATTCCAAATCCCTCAAAATTTGGATTCTTTTTCAGTTCTAGCAATTCTTATGTGCAATTCAAAGCTTTTTAGTGCTACCAATGTGGTTTTGGACAAGATGATTCAGTCCGGGAGTCCGGTTCAGGACGTTTTGAGTTCAATTACTAGTTCTCATGAGAAGTGTAAAGGGAATGATGCTAGTGTTTTTGAGATTTTGATTGATTGTTATAAGAAAAGGGGTTCTTTGGATGATGCTGTTTATGTTTTATTGGGTACTAAAGAAGCTGCCTTTTTGCCTAGTTTGTTTTGTTATAATAATGTTTTGGGTGATTTGGTTAAATTTAGAAAGTTGGATTTGTTCTGGAAGGTTTTTAACGGGATGATGGATGCTAAGTTGGTTCCTGATGTTTATACTTTTACCAATGTGATTAATGCTCATTGTCGAGCTGGAGATGTTGAGAAAGCAAAAACGGTGTTTATGGAGATGGAGGAGAAGGGCTGTAGTCCTGGTTTGGTTACTTATAATGTTATGATTGGTGGGTATTCTAAAGCTGGTGCTGTTGATGAAGCATTGAAGTTAAAGAAGTCCATGGCTGAAAAGGGTTTCAACCCTGATGCTTATACTTACTGCAATCTTATTTATGGGTTATGTAAGAAGAAGAGAGTACCTGAAGCGAAATTGATGATGAAAGAAATGCGTCATGCAGGTTTAAACCCTAATCATATTGCTTACACCGCTTTGATTGACGGAATCATGAAAGAAGGGAATACAGCTGAGGCTTTACGGCTCAAGGATGAGATGGTTGCTAGTGGGATTAAGTTGAATGTGTTCACATATAATTCGCTTATTAGTGGTGTTTGTAAGGCTGGAAACTTGGGGAAGGCAAAAGCCTTTTTCAATGAAATGGTTGGGATTGGTGCTAAACCTGATGCCCAAACTTTTAGTATATTGATTGAGGGTCATTGTCGACAACAAAAGTTTATGAAAGCCTATGAACTGTTTAATGAGATGAAGAGGAGCAACTTGACACCCACGATGTACACTTATAATGGAATAATCAGTGGCCTTTGCCGTGGTGGAGATCTTGCTCGAGCTAATCATGTTTTTGAGGCTATGATTGAGGGAGGGTTGAAGCCTAATCTTGTTATATATACAAATCTGATGAAAGGTCATATCCAGAAAAGTAGATTTGAAGAAGCAAGAGAGATTATGGACAGAATGATGGAGGAAGGGATATTGCCTGATATCTTTTGTTGCAATACTTTTATAAGTGGCTTATGTAAGGCCCAAAAGATGGATGAAGCAAGGAATTTCTTAGTTAAAATGGTTGAAAGGGGATTGAAGCCTAATGCACAAACCTATGGGGCTTTCATGCATGGATATGCTAAGGCAGGGGAAATGGGGGCTGTAGAAAGGTGTTTTAAAGAGATGGAAGGGTATGGTATAGCTCCAAATAATGTTATTTATTCTGCATTGATTGATAGCCATTGCAAGGCGGGAAATGTAACTGAGGCTCTTTCCGCATTTACGCGCATGTCAGAACAAGGTGTGCCCCCTGATATTAAGACTTACACCGTGCTCATCCATGGTCTTGTAGCAAATGGAAGAATTGATGATGCGATGGATGTTTTTTCTCAACTTCATGGCAAGGGTATAGTGCCTGATGTTTTCCCTTATACTTCTCTTATTTCTGGGTTTTGTAAGCTAGGTGATATGGAATCAGGTCTCAATCTATATACAGAGATGTGTGAGAAAGGCATTGCTCCAAACATTGTTACATATAATGCAATGATTGATGGTCTGTGTAAGGCTGGTAACACTGAGAAAGCTAGGAAGATGTTCGATGAAATCTCACAGAAAGGCTTGGCTCCTAATACCAAGAGTTATTCTATAATTATAGATGGATATTGCAAAACTGGAAATTTGACTGAGGCTTTGCACTTACTGAATGAAATGCCCTCAACGGGTGTTCCACAAGATGGTTATGCTTATTGTGCAATTATTGCTGGATGCTGTAAAGAAGGAAAATTGGAGAAGGCTCTATCTGTATTTTCTGATATGGTAGAGAAAGGCATTGCTTCTACTACTGCTTTCAATGCATTGATTGATGGATTATGCAAGTCAGGGAAACTAGATCAAGTTAATACGATGATAGCAGACATGGTTGATAAGTGTATCACCCCGAATCACATAACCTATACAATCTTGATTGATCATCACTGCAAGGCGGGAGAGATGAAAGAAGCTGAACATCTTTTTAGGGAAATGCTAAGGAGGAATCTTGTTCCAAACGTTGTAACTTACACCGTGCTTTTACATGGTTATGACAGATTAGGGAGGAGAGCTGAGATGTTTGCTCTTTTCGAGGAAATGGCTGCAAATGGGGTCAAACCTGATGAAATAATCTATGGTCTTATGGCTGAGGCATACTTGAAAGAAAACAATTTGATTGGAGTATTAAAGCTGTTGGATGAAATATTAGTCAAGGATGTTGTCCTGGATCAAAATTTGGCCTCTCAGCTGCTTGATGCTGTATGCAAAAGAGAGACTTCTGACGTTTTAAAGCTGCTTGATGAAATGGCCGAGCGAGGACTGAAGCTCAATCATGTTACATGTGACAAACTAGTTTGTAGTTTTCAGGATAAAGCAAGTCCGGAAAAAGCAGAGAAGATTCTGGAGAGTTTCATTCAGCTTGGATGGGTTTCAGACTCCACCAGGACCAGTGTAAATATGCTTGCTTTTGAGGTGTAAACTCTGAGAGGTCTGGCAGTTTGCCAAAGCAAAGCTAATATTTAGGGTTGGTTGTGAGGTGCAAAGCATAGTTACTGGAGAAGAAAACTACACCATTGTTCTTTCTTTCTGTTCCGGTTAAAACATCATGGAAGCAACAAGGGAGGCTGGTTCATGCCGGTGCTACAGCAGACTGTCTCTCTTGTGCTTAGAAAATTATTATGCATGCAAAACCTCTCGTTTTTCTATTGGAGGCACATTAGGAGCAGTGGATGGTGGATACCTTCTCTCAAAGTAGCAGGCTCTGCACTCTCAGAAAGGTTAATGAGATAGTCTCTATTTTTTAAATGTCCATCTTAAATAAGTTTTGTAGGCAGGAGTGAAAATTTTTGATACATTGTTTATGGCTCAAAAGGTTTGTGATAGTTTTCATTCTTCATTGCAGGAATTCCTTTTGGATAGAAGGGGTTACTTAACTCATTCTTTCACTGGTGCATGGAAAATATCACACTTTTAATTTTATCATATTGGATTTGGGAGGCTCTCATGTCTTCATCTGGCACAATTTCGACTTCCTTGCTTTTTGTTAAGGATTTAGCTAAAGGGTGCACCCATGCACCCCTTAGCCACAGAACACAAGAAGAGGAATTTTCTTGGGAAAGTAAAAAGTTAATGATGTGGGTTTTTAACTTGTTATAGGTCTAAAATTCATGGGATTAATTAAATGGGTAGATGGTTGAATTCTTGACTAATGTTGCTGTTAATGAGGCCCAAACCTGATAGATACCAGGCAACCAGGCAAGATGATTGGTTTGGTTTTATACAGTATTTGGGTTCCTAAGATCTTTAAGCTGATGCCTCAAACATTTGAAAACAAATTCTATGCACTCTTTTATAACTTCTAAAAGTGTCAAAGACTTTTATAAGGGAACTGCAGTTTCTCTTATCACTTGACTCTTGTTTGGCTCATGAAATGCATGAGCATGTTTATAATTACTTACTTTTCACTAAATAACAAAAAATTCTGTAAAATTTACTTTAGATCACATATTCTGTTCTTTACTTTTTGTGCGCTATGGTTTAGCTATAAGCTAATCTTTCTCAAATAAATTTTGCAATCTGTATACATTTTACTTACAACAATGATATTCCATATACTCGATAAAGAAGAAAATAACCCGATTCTCAGGGAAATTTATATTTGCAGGGCCTAAAATACACTATAAGCTACCATAAAACAGCAGCCAAAGGAAATACTATGATGGTGGTGGGGAGGAATAACATACACTAGATGAGAGCAATGATGCAGTTCACCTTGGCAAACCGAAATGTTAACTGTCTGCTAAGTCCAGCCTGAACCTTTCCAAGACATAGGCGTGTCTGATTTTTCAAATTCGCTATAGACCAGTCATCTATATTCCTTCCATTCTTGGTCCTTTGCAGTCTCGTTCAGGTTCCATTCCACTATACTATCTGCTTGCATCTCTTAAGAGTGCCGATACCTCACTATCATCCATTCCCGATGCTGATGCAAGCTGAAGAGGAGTATTTCCGTCTCCATCCACAGCATGCGGATCAGCTCCTCTGCAATTGTGGAACCTTGTGTTAACTTCACATTGTAAAAATGAAGATTTAAATGACAATTCTGGAAATTTTGGTCTTGGAATTATACTACATTGATTCCTCCAGAATAATAAAAGCCAGACTAGTTTAAGAATAGGCCAGAAATTGCATGTCAACTGGGACAAAAATTAAAAGGATAAAAATGAAACGGGTCACTGAAAACTATTAAACCGATATTTCCTTGAGAGAATCTAACTGCAGTATCATGTTCAAAATGTTGAAAGCAAGATAGTACTGAAGAAAAAGAAACTTCGTAAAGAAACATCATACAGAGCAGGATCGCTAGATGGTGATAGAGCAGGACGAAATGAAGAACATGGAAAAATTACCTTGCAAGCAGCAATTTTGCTATTGCTGGTTTCCTACTAAAAACACAAAGATGAAGTGGCCCCCGACCTTTTGAATCAGAAGCATTAATGTTTGCACCATACTGAAGAAGCAGCTCTACCATGTCTATGTCAGTGGTTAGGCAGGCAAGGTGAAGTAGAGAACAACCATCAGAAAACTCGTCAGTCTGATCTTCAGTTACATGTAATGAGTTAAAATATCTAGAGGTCTCATCCAGAGAGTCACCTGCAAAATCAATCAAAGTTGTCAACTTTTTTGATAAGGGATTTCTTGGTCTTCCCCTCATATTACTTGGGTCAGAGGTAAGGATTTACGATATGATGCTTGCCCATGGATAGCATTCACATCTGCTCCAGAGCAAACGATATGGCGGTACACAGCTTTTAGGTCATTAGCACGAACACTTTCCCACACCTCTTCTGCCACTAGAAGAACATTTTGACTGTCCTGTATCTTAGGAACAAAAGCTTTCTCTGCATACTGGAATAACAGAAACAATCAAGTCTAGGTCCAGAAAGAAGGATAAGCCTATTACAAGCAGATCTTGTGAGAACTTGAATATTATTAAATTGTTGAGCATATATATAAAGGAGTTCAGACAATTCCTACAATGTCTAAACAGCCGAATATATGATTGCAGTATTTATGCACATGAACAAAATTTCAAGCTGCACAGACTTCCAGGAATATATAGAAGGCCAGAAAGGAGTTGAGTGATGATTTAGGTTCCTAGAACTGCATCCAGAATCGCGGAAAAAAGGAAATTGAATAAATAAATAAAGTTACAGATTCAAACAATGAACAGAATACCAAATGAAGTACTGAGTATCTTTTCAAATAACAAAACAAGGTGACTTGGAAGCTGCATGGCTAGTAAGTCCCTATCAGATTCCAAGAGCAAGCCTTTAATTTGGCCCGGATGACCGGTCTAAGAAATTAATTTGTCTAGCAGAATACCTAAATTTACTTCCTACAGTCCCATTCCTGTGTATGTGTCTCGAATTGAATAATCTGATCACAGAGCTCTCAATGGCTCTTTGAAACAGGAGTGCTCATCTCCTAAAAGGGTCATTGTCATTGATGCAGTCCTTTACTTTTCAGAAAGAAAATGAAGATTGAAGAGATTACTTCCAAGTCTTACTTTTCAAAAAGAAAATGAAGATTGAAGAGATTACTTCCAAGTCTTAGACATTACACTTCCTATGAGTAAAAGTCTGCTATGATCTTTGCTATTTTCTCTTCTGTATTTCATCTACTCTTGCTAGTTGTTATAAGTAACATATATTTCGGACAAGAAAAGATTTATGTGCTCAAGTATATTCAGATGCCAATCGGGTCAGTGACAGGAGCTATTGGTCTCTCAGATTAGCTAACTAGTCAATGCTTGCCCATCAACAAACACTATATAGGCGTTGTATCTTGCAAATTAACAACCAAAACACATAAAAGGGCAATGAGATCAGTGAATTGGACTAACCAAGGAATTATTGTACAATCTATACTTATCAGATAACTTAAATTCTAATCTTGTATCCTTTTGAAATATCTAATAAGAGACATTTGAAATCCCTTTTAACTAAAACATTCAAATGACTACAAACTTATGATTTGAACATTGCAAACATCTAGCAACATGAAAAATTATTGCTAAGAATGCATAACTGCGAAGTTAGCCAGTTCAATAGACATTAGTAAGGCATTCTCATTTGAAGAGAAGGAAACGCAGAGAGGAAGAAACTAAATTACTCGGGGCTATACCTTTGCATGAATGAACAACTCTTTCACTGAAATCGGATCAGCTTGACTAGGTTTCATTGCGTGAAACTGTTTATGTCCATCAGGCTTCAAAGAACTACACAACAAGAAGTGACAACCTATACGGGTAAACACAGTATCCAATCAGATAGAAAATGTATTACTTACCCCACATGCATGGCTGTTTTTGTACGTCCTGAGTGCAACAACTCCTCCCAGACTGAGTTTGCATAGGTATTGCCCAGTGATTGAAACAAAGTCAAGACAGATGGTTCCCATACTTTAACATCCAGGGTAAGTGACCTTACCTAAAGCGAAAGGTCATAGCGAAGTTACATAAATAGCAAACAGAGAAAATAAAAGAAAGAAAAAAGACATAAAAAGCAAAAAATGATGGAATGAATTTAAGACAAACGTGACAGCAAGTTCAACTACTAAAAGAAAAAAAAATGGACAAAATGTTCAAGTCCTTAGACCAAATAAAATTAGTTTTACTTTGACAAACATGATAATATGATTGAAAAGCTAGTCTTGTTCCCACCTTTTGCATCTTCTGTGTATGCAGAGGAACTTACACAAGGATAATGTCTAATGAGACAAACATTGATCTGACCTTAACTGCCTCAAGAATACATATTACTCCCTCCCATTCAAAATAAGTGAAACATTTTAAGTTTTGGCTTGTTTCATAATAAGTAAAACGCTTAGGAAACCAATACAATTTTTTCCATATATGCCCCTAAATTAATGGAGAGTTAGGGAGAGAGAAGATAAATGTAATTAATGAAAAGTTGGGGTGTTTAGGTAATTTCAAGTACTTCGCTACTAAATTTAAGATGAATTAATCATTGTCTTAATATGTGTGATATTCCAAGTGTATCACTTATTTTGAATGGGAGGGAGTAGTTTTTAGTTAAACAAGTGTAAGTGAACACAAGGGCCAAAAAAAAGTTTATTTCTAGGAGACACATGAAAAGAAAAAAAAAACAAATACGGTGTTACATTTAGAAATAGAAAAGCTAGAAAAAGATACTTCTTTCTTTTTTTCTCAGTTAGTTTGAGGCATACTTAATTTCCTTTGCTCAGCTTGTATTTTCTGAAAGCTGTTTGAAAGTTTTGAAGTCTCAACCACACTCCTTGACTAAATGTTTCTTTAACACCCATTAGAGGAATAAGAAGACCCTACAAGTACATTTAGTTAATATTCTTGGTTCTTCAGTGAACTGTACTCAACATTAAGACATATCTTGTCAAATCATATTTTCACAAGAAATTTGATTCATAAGGTAAATATATTAAGTTACTAATAAAAACAAGAATACTTCAGTTAGTAAGATCCTTCCATATCCTTAACTAATTGTTAATTATAGATAAGCTCTTCTTTAAGGTTTGTGTATTACATGTTGAAAGGTTCAATCACTCAGCCAATGCTTTCTTTGAAGCAAATTGCCATATATCATGTCAAAAGACAGATGAAGGTTCAGCACATATGGAGATGACATACCTTTGATATATGTACACCAAGATTACGATGAATTCCAGAACATTCAATGCATATAAGGACACCAAGGTTTAAAGATGCCCAGTCTGGTTCAGGTGCACCACAGTCAGCACATCTATCATTCCCAGCTACTCGTCTTAAGATATCAATTGGCTTTTCACTCTTTGCACAATATTCTTGATGCTGCAAATTTCTAGATAATTCTAAATGACTTCCAGACGAGAGACTCTTCGATCCATGTTCCCCAAGTGCTGTCTGATAAGCATCAGAGGAATCTACTAGGGAACTACTATCACTTGCAGAGCAATTATCACCGCTTCCCATGGGGAAAGCAGAGAGACACTGGCATAAAAATTTTTATGGTCATTTTTAAAGATAAGCACCTGAATGATGCTTCCTTTTCCCCAATTCAAGAAAATTAAATAAATATATGAAGTAGAAGAACGAAGACACTAATCGGCAGTTTTCTCATTTTCTTTCAAAGAACATTGCATCAATTACCTTCTCAGGTGTTTGGGAACTCAATAATGATGCAATTACTCCAGTTATCTTTTCAATCCAATCCCTTTGATCTAGTGCATTCTCTGCCTGCATTCCAAAGCAACTACTTTTGAGAATCTACTGCATAACTATTATGTAAAGTGTAAACCCAATCTTAATAGCCACAAAACCTTTGCAATAAAATGGTCAGTTTTACAAATGAAAGCATTGGCTATGTATTCAAAGTCAAATTTAGTATTCAATGAATACCTGCAATGTATATATTTTTGTTGGTGAAATAATTCTGAAACAGAACCTTAAATCTGACTGATCTGCATCAACCTTAATTGTTGATGTCAACAAGTTTACAGTATGACGTGCAACAGATTTTTCATCATGTACACCACCATGGTAGTGTGAAGAAAGCCATCGACTCAGCAGCCCAGGACCACCTTCAGAAGGACCATTCCTTTGTATAGTAGACTGACTTCCAGCTGCCTGAATGAGTAACATTTAGTACAGGAAAAAGAAAGGAAAAAACTTACAGCTCATAGTGTTATAAGTTATTTTCCCTCTAGTGACTTACAGAAGACCAGCCATAGGGTTTACGATAGTAGTACAGCATCCCTCGACTATCAAGAACAAAAAACCTTCTCTTCCAATCAGCCCTCAAGTTTGAGGAACGTTTTGAAAGATAACCTTGGCGTATGGTTTGAACCTAGAACATGGAAATATTAAGAAACTCCTTAAGAGAAAAAAAATACTACTGAAATTCAAACTGAGGTAAGATTTCATAAAGAACAATGCAAAATTCAGAATCAGCAATAGTTCTGATAATACCTTTCCCTTCGCGGCAGATTGCATTACTGCCTCAATAACCTTTTGAGAACCCCTTGCAACAGGTGGCATACCCTCTGCTGCATGATGAGGAAGATAGCAACTTAAGGACTGCTTACTCTCTAGATCAATTTGCCTCATATGGTCCTGCATCCTTTCATTTAGAGATGCCTGCTCATAGTTGGAACATTCCCTTGACTGTTGTGCATAAGCCAAGACCTGCATCCCAAAAGCACTAGTTCTTAACAATCTCCCAAATCCCAATTAAGAGATATCAAAAGTTAAAGAATGGAAGAAAAGAGCTTCTGAGGAAACTTTATTTTCAGAAAACTGAAGAAAACAATCTATGTTTCCTCGCAAAAAAAAAAATCATTCGAAGTTTCTCAATGTAACTGCTTGCTTCTGAGCAATAGTGCCTATAGCAAATTATGTGACAGGAGGGTGACCTTCATAAATCAAGAAAGGAACTGGATTCTGACTTAGAAATATGATGGAAAAGAGACACTAATGCCCTTAAAACAAAAGTTTGTATCTATCAGCGGAGAAAGAAGTTTGTTGCAGCAGTGCTTGGAAGCACCAATTCGCAACAAAATGATTCAAGGCTTATCATTTCCATCTGATTTGCTTAACAAGAAATACTGTGCTAGTAAAAGTATCATCTCGGATATATTAGATAACAGGCATCTTCGGTCCATGTCGAATAAACTAAAAACCAGATTAAGAATTTTAAGCATTGTTGGATATTACTAGGAGTGAACTAAGGCATTTAATTTTGCAGTAAGGCAGATCAGAGAGCAATCATATGTGGGCTCAGGTTCTAGCAATGAGAAAAATGATATAAGCTGCATTAATGTGTCATGAGGGACCAAAGGGAAATTCTTGTTCTCGCTTACTGGTTTGGTGACAAGGATACTTAGTTTGCCCAAGCTCTCTGCTCACTCCTGGTTTTAATACCATAGAAGAATCTAAAGCAATTGTAGATGAAATGCTTACGGTAGACCAGCTTTATTTTAGCATTATAGTCAAAGCACTTCATTATGCTTTTTCATATTGAGATCAAGTAAAATATTCTTCACAAGGTTCGGATGATTGCTCAGGTTATATTACCTTTTACCTCTTATTGCCCACAGACACTGGCAACAAAGATTTTTGTTCATATATATGCATAAGCTGGAGAAACAAGGATTTTTGACCCTATGATTTAAGGCTCTCATTTTTCACTCCCCCTCTCAGCTTTTTCTATGACTTGCAAAGATTGAGGAAGAGTGGATGAAAGATGAAAGGTTTTGCTTTCTGAGCAAGCTACAAATCAAATAACCTTCTGTAGAATAGGTTTCTAGGTGGATTCTTTTAAGGGGTGCAACTTGTGAGGAAAAGAAATGTACAGAGTTATAACATATCTCCGCTACTTTTGCTAGTTTCAAAAATGCTGTCTGCTAGTTTTAGCAGCTATGATCCATCTCTTTTGAATTTCTAAAAGCAGTATCAAGTTGAGCAAAGATATCTTCACACTTAAATATGTTAAAAAGAGTAGCAAATAACCATCTTTGATCAACTTAATAAGGAAGAGTTACCATGACAAACCTGGTTAATAAAAGGTTCCATCTGATGTAAGAGATCATAACCCTGCAAAGAACAGAGGTTCAGGAGTTGAATATATCATACTATACCACCTGTAAGGAAAAGACAAGTTGTCATCAGTGACATGTTCAATACCTTTTTGAAGAATCGAAGGTGAGTATCCATCATCCCACTAACAGCCTCCAAAAACTCGAACCTCTTTTTGGCTTCAAACTTGGATAGAGCACTAACCTGGACATAACAGAGTATGCATATTTACAGCTTCCAGTAAACAAATGCACATAAAATTGAATACAGATTTGTGAACACAATCAACATACCAGATTGAAGCGGGCTTGCTCATATGACGTTCTTGCAGTGTGCAATTCCTGGAATGTCTCTCTACCAAATTAGATTTCGAAAGATAATGGTTAACCGTACAATATAGTCATCAATTGATGCAGTTGTAAGAATAATTCTTAGGGTCAAGAAAGAGTTAATATTGCATATACCTCCTCTATCGCTGCAGCTACATCCATCCTAGTATTTTTTCTTAAAGACAGAAACTTCTCCCGTGCCTGTATAGCAAAATGGGCAGCAGCAAGAATTGCCACCATTAAGAATATACCAGCTACAATTTATAAGGTATATACAAAAATAGTCCACTAAACAGTTCTCAATGTAATAGTGACTAGTTGTCCTAAATGAATTCTTGTGCATGCACTACTTATAAAGATATCAACTGATTATTGCCAATTGGCAAGGAAATCTATGGTTTAAACCAAAAAAGCCCTTGAACTTATTGAAATTCATCAGAGTCCTCAACTGAAGTTATAAGATTATAACCAATTCATTATAAAAACAACAGATGTAAAAAGTTGTCAAACCCACATACGCATGATAAATTTTTGTCAGATTGAGGGCTCAATTGAATGTTAAACAGATTTTCAGGGGATTAATTCATAGCAACAAAGGATATAGCTTATTTGATAGATTAAAATAAGTTCAGGGACTTTCTTTCTTATCTGTCAACAAAAAATTAAAGTGCCATTAAACATCAGTGAAATTTAAAGTAAAACAATGTGCAATATAACCTATCAAATTATGGTTAGTATTATCTATTTCCTACCAGATGCACATATGCTTCAAGGTCCAAGCATTTTTCTACAAATTTTCTATCCATAAAATTAATTTACAATAAATACCCACAATGATGCTTAAAGATTTAAAGTGCTCATTACTGAAAAAGAGAAAATTAGAAACGCAAAAAACCGGAGAATCTTTAAAACTAGGAATAAGAAACTCACCTGATCATATATAAGTGAAGCCTTGTCAAAACGTTTTCTGGCATCCTGAAATAATAGTTTTAAGTGCAACAGTGAGTGATATAACAGAAACTAGTTATTGCAAAAACTAAACATTTTTCTTTTTTATCTTAGTTTTCTTAGTTACAATATGACAAAAAGTACCTTGACTTCTTGCAGATCCACATTGACAAACTGAAGCAACCTTTCATTTAGCATGTGCTCTATCTGGACAAGTAAATTACAAGTGAGAAGAGGGTACTAAATTGTTTGAAAATTATTCCGAAAATCTCATAAACTATTTTGCTAGGGAAAACAACATAAAAGTTTAAGTTAAAACAAACCTTTCTATTATAGCAGAAAATCTAAACCACATTGTTAGAGAGTGATCTACCTTACAAAAATTAAATGTGCTAGAAAGTTTAATAAAGGTGAGACGTATCACATAAGGAAATCCTGGAAATAGAGAACAGATAAGCACACAGAATACAATGCTTGGTTCACTTGAGAAAGATCCACACACTAGATCCGATACCATTAGATAGGTAATTTAGAGTGGAATAAACTCTTTGGGGGAAAAGAAGATAAATAATTAAATCATTAAAATAATTAGTTAATGTCTTAAATTGAGCATGAATATTTTAAATTCGGAATTTATATTTGCTTCTGGGAGAAAATATCCAATCCCCTTCCCTCTTTTGTATTACAGGCTTCCATCTGGTTGTAAATTCTTAAGGCTAGTCAAGAAGTGCATACTCTAGAACCAGCAGTATCCTTTTTCTTTGAAACTAATTGTTATTTACACTATGATTGCTCAAGAAGAAACTGATTCCGCAACTACAAATCTTAACAGCAAATAATTTCGATGCTTTGAGACTCAATTATACACAAAATCAAGTCATATCACGAAATTCAATAATTAAAGCCTTACATAAAGTATGAAGATTATACATGATATTATGCCAAGGAACATCTACAATCACAGAAGTTACTACCTGTGAGCGAAGAACTTCCTTGTATGTGCCAATTTCTCTCAAAGCAATGGTGAACTTTGTCATGACTGGGCCTGACGAAACAGTATACATTTCAGAAAAGCAGTAAATATGTGATAGAATTATTTCATTTCCAGACCTTACTAACCAACTAACAAATAATATACCAACCATGAAAGGCAGAGCATCATATAGCTCATTGTGTTCAATTTAACTAAAACCATAAATCAAAATCACATTATAATGTATAAAGAACCAAGCAAAAGAAAAAAAATAGGGCAAACAAGAATGTTGTTCCCCCCCCCCCCTCCCCCCTAATCAAAAGGTTTTTTTTTTTTTTTTTTTAAAGAAGGATCTTTTAAGTGTCTCCTCTTAAGAACAAAACTTCTGCAAAATAAGAAATTCTGACATTGTATTTAGCATTGATTTGTATTCAAACAATCTTTTCGGAAATGCCTTTTTCTAGTGATAAATCCATTTTGGCCCTGCAATATTTAAATCGGCAACCTTGGTAGCTCAAGTCATAGCAAGGGAAAATAAACATTTTCAAGGTATTATCCATACAACCACAGGAAGTTAGAATGTGTACCTCCAAAAGCAACACAAATAGGATCATTATGGCCCCCACCAAAAGCTTCAAGGGCATTTACAAAAGCAATGTCACTGTCATACCCCTCTCCAAGCCCTTCTCTGGTATTTAAAAGGAATTGACCATGTGAGATCATTATTTAATATAGGGAAGTTTCTGCAGAAATGAGGTTTGCGGCAACAAGATGACACTTCAATATCTGAAACTTTTTACACTTACCACTGGTTGGACAAGCAGAGGGGGGGGGGGGGGGGGGGGAACTAAGTGCAACTTCTATTGCTAGTGGAATATAGAGGTTATTTCTCGGTTCTTGGCTCTTGTCTAGCAAGGAAATACCCATTCTCAAGATTTCTAAAGTGGTCTGTGGCCTAAGAAGGCTTATGGAGCCACAAAGGAGATCACCTTTACAGCAAAGGAATTGGCAAGCATATAAAGCCATTGTTTGACAAACCATTTAACAAAGATTAGAACTTAGAAGCAGCTTCTACCTTCATGAGTTAGTATATGTATCTTTAGCTTTTCCTTTTACAATGACTTTGGCTTAATCACAGTACAACTAATTAGCCGATATCAACATCTTAGAAACACCTCCCTAGAACATGATTAGAAGGGAATGCTGACTAATAATCAGTGTTTTCTCTTCCAAAGTTAAGCATAAACTACAGATACAAAATGACAATGTAGACCTACGTGTATTTACGACATCCTTTGTAAAACTTTAAACATCTTGCTCGCAATGATTCAGCATTCTCTTCCAAGCATTGTATCTGTTTCACCAAACAATACATCAATTACTAATTACCAGTGGCTAAGACAGACTAATCTAAATTTTAAGCATAATGCAAAAAGTACTACTACTAATAATGATTGAAGGAAATTGATCTCTAACAGTTTAATAAACAAGTACTAGCACAAAGCTTGCCACTTATAGATTATACAAGTTCAAAAATGGAAAATTGAAACAAAAAAATCCAGAAACAAACATTCCACGAGAAAAAGCAGAAAGCCAAACACAGTTTTCCAAAATACCATTGGAAACTTCGTGTAAATTCCTCCTCAATCCCATTTCAAAAAAGGAAAAAAAAATATACCGTGTAAAAATGGGAAATAGAAAAGAAAAAAGGAAACAAATACAGGCTTAAAATGAAAGGAATCAATTACTGCCAAATACCGATTATTATTGCGTAAATGCATATAGAAATACATAATGTAATCTATGATAACATCTAAAAACACCATATTTTTCGCCTCTAATTCTCCGATGAACATTAAACACGGATGCGATCTTCGAAACGAAGAATTCGTATATATTCTTTCCATTTTCCTTTTGAAAACTAATTCGCATTTACTCCTAAACGAATATCGGCAAACAATAGCATTATCTAACAATGATTAAAGGAACAAAATTGTAGGAAAATGCAGCAGCATTGCAAAAAAAAAAAGGAAAGAAAGAACACGAACCTCTTGCCGGAACATCGGCGAATCGTCGAGTTTAGCGAAAATCATTTTTGCTAATTTCGTTTATAGCGACGTTAATTAATTTTGATATCTAGAGAAAGAGAGAGAGCTTAGATTTTTTTCTTCTTTTTTCTTTTGGGTTTGGAGCTTTGAGAAAAGAGCGAAAATAAAGGAGAATGATAGTAAAGTTTTTCCATTTTTTTGTTTATAAAATGCTGATTTAAAAGTAGGTTTAGTGTTTGTTATTAGAACTCTTCCTCTGCGAACTTTCATGGCTGTCACTAATTTTTCTTTTCTCATATTTTTTTTAATACTTTTTAAAAGAAGAAATAAAAAAAATTAACCCGCCTTTTTTGCTTCTCTCTCTGACCCTATCAAGAGCCAAGTAGCCATTGCCAACCTTAATTTAAAGTTTAAACCTTTTTTTTTTATAATCAGATTTTGCATTATGGTCTTAATTGATTCAATCATTGAATAAAAAGAAGATTTCACTTACCTTATTACACCAAATAATAACCAATTTAACCACCAATAATTAAATTTAAAGATTATGAAAAGTTTCCCATTTTTCATTAATTCTACTTCTTGCAAAATCTCCCAAGATTTTCTAGATTCCAAATCTTTTAAGGAAGTTTGTAAGTCGGTACTCAAAGGTTCTGTCTCTCTATATATACCCTGTTTTTGCTCTGTTCTTAACCTAAGAACTCAAAAGATTTCTGTCGGAAAAATCACCATAATTGCGTTTGGTTCTGTCATTTGCTTTTTTTTTTTTTCTTTCAACTTTCTCACCCTAGGAACCAACAGGAGAAGAAAGAAATCGTTGTTACTCTCCATGGAACAACAAGCAGTCCCGGTATGTTCATAATTTTCTGTTTCAGAGAGTTGTGTTTATATTAGTATATCTGTTAAGATGGAAGTTTTTTAGGTTTTATTTTTTTTTTGTCTTTATTGGAACATATGTTTGTAGAGTTTTTGTCTGAAAGTGAATGTAAACTGTTGCACAACATGCCAACTGAAAGCAAAAGATAAGCTGCAAAAAATCAGAGGTAATTTTTAATCATCTCTATGTTTTAATTTAATCATCTCTGATTAATTTTAATCTGGAAATCTTGTTTTATTTTTCACTGAAATGAATCTCTGTTTCCTTACAACTAGGAGTGGAATCTGTTGTGTATGATTCAAAAGGAGTGGTAACAGTTTCAGGAAAAGTGAACCCAATGGCTATAATTGAGAAGTTTGAAAAATGGGGCAAAAGTGCAGAGCTTTTGTCTTTCCAAAAACCCCCCAAACAAGGCAGTCCTAAGAAAGGCAATGATAATCTTGATCAAGATAATGGATCAAATCCCAAATCAGGCAAAGATTCTTGTTCTAATTGTGATGTCACGTCTAATTCTGATGATCAAAAGGATGTTTGCAAGGCACATGCAGATAAAGACAGCAAGGATGCCACCAAGTCCAATAATATCAGTTGGAAAAACCCTGATCTTCAAACTGTCACCATGCAGAGCACAAAGAGCAGAGGCAAGAAATCATTCCTCGGCTTCATTTGGAAGAAGAAGAAGAAGGCGGATCATGAGAGGAAGAAAGGAGCGCCTTTGACGAATAATGGACCGTCCAATTCCAAATGGCAATTTCCAAGGGTGCCTGTGCCTCCATATGATGCTACAATGTCATACCAAATACAGCAACCCTATGGGCCTTTTCCTCCTCCGGTCATGGGAAGACCGCCATATCAACCTTATGGGTTTATGCAGCCAATGCCACACTATCCTCCGATGGCGATGGCGCCTCCTCCATATGGTGTTTTCAACTCTAGGCCACCTCCTAAGGTTAACCCTATGGTTCACTATACCAGTTATGCAGACAACTATAGATTCTGGTGAACAGTTTTATGATAGTTGAAAAAATGTGCCTTCCTTTCCTTTGCTTTTGAATTAGGAAGAAGGTTTTCTCTACAAAGGACATGTTATTTGTTTGTCCTTTGCTTTTTAAAGTAGTTTACATAGTTTGTTCATATATCCTTTTGTTTAGAGATTGTTTTGAAATTGAACCATGGAGACTTTGATTTTCTTTGGACTATAGTAGATTTTAATATGAGATTGATTGCTATTACTTATTGTGTGATGCTAGATGTTAAAGAAAGACAGAATGAGGTTTTTTCTCTTCTATGTATATATTTTTTGTATAGAAGTCACAAAGTCTCGAGATTTAAGCATACTTTTTGGCAATCTTTACCCCATAATGGGCAGACTCAACTTGAAAAATGATAATTTATAACCCTAAGACCCAAAATGAACAATGAGACAAAGGAGTACGAGACATATACAAAAATCATCACCCGTCCTATATTAAAAGTATTGGCCATTGAAATTTGATGATTAAACTGCATTTCTCCCACCAAACCAAATTGAAATCACTAATCTAGTAGTAGTTTGTAAAGCGGGAAAAGAAGGCACGTGGCTAAAAATGAGCAGCTGCCAACTGTTCAGCTGTGGCCCACCTATGGGGGGTTCGGTAGAAGCTCTAGAAGAAGGCAACAATTGCAGCCAACAAAACAAAACACTGCCACCGGCCCACCAGGCACCAGCTCAGGCTCAGCTCATTGCAAATCAGATTCATATTTCTCTTATGCCCTGCTGCTCCCACTTCTTCAGCAACCTCTCCAAATCTCCATACTCAGTATATAAGGTACGTTACTCTGTTTTCATGTGTATAATATACATAGTTTAGGGTTTCAGCCTATAAAACAGTAACACATTTTAAGGGGAGCTTCAAAACTGGTTCATTTCTATTTCAACCTAAAAAATGGATTCCTTTTGAAGCCTTTCTGCTTCCTTGTATAGCTTCTAGACAGGTTTTTGGTTTTTCTTTTTCCTTTTGTTTGATATTACTAGATTTCTTTATAAAAATGTCATCTTTTTCCTTTTGTTGGATATTACAAGATTTCTTTATAAAAATGTCATCTTTTTCCTTTCCTGCATTTTTGCTTTTACATATGTTGATTATGTTCTATATATACATGCCCTTTTTGTCGAAAAGTGAGAATGGAGGTGAGCTTCAACTTATTGTTTTCTTCTTGCAGATTATGAAAACATGGATTTGATCCTATTTTCTACAACTACTTTTGATAGCTAGTGTCTCTAGGTAGAATTTTGAATAGTTCACAATGAGGCATAAGATGAAGCCTAGCAGCTCAAACGAACCAAATAAAAAATTTTTCGAGGCTTTTCAAGAGAAAAGAGAGGCTGAGAAACTGATGACTGTGAAAGAGTATGACAAAGCTAGGGAACACTTGCGCAAAGCGAAAGAGCTTTCACCTAACATTGATAATATTGATTCCATGTTAACTGTTTGTGATATACTAGCTGCTTCTAGCGTTATGTTTCCTGGTTATGGCATTGACTACTACTGGATCCTTCAGCTTGCGCCATCATCTACTCTTTTTGATATTGAAAAGCGTCGCCAGAAGCTTGTCTCCATGTTGCAACCTATCATGAGGACTTTCCCCGGAGCAGAATTGGCTCTAGAACACATACAAGATGCATATCACATGCTTTCGAATATTGAGTCACGTTCTAAATTTAATTTGAAAAGGGGTATGGGACAGGAAGAATGCCGGTCCTTCAAGGTCCAAGCTCCATCTGGCCAAAGCTTCTCAGATAGGGAAACTATAAGTACTGCTCAGAGCTCTTCAACAACTTTTGAAGACAGTGAGAAGCAATTTGATGCAGATTGGGAGAAAATTGGAGCAGGGTTAGGTATGTCTTTAGATGGCAATGGCATAAACTTGTCAACAAACTCTCTGCGTCCCGTTTCAGAGGGAGTTGCAACTTGCCAGGACTATTATAACTTTGAGGATGACAGGAAACCAGACAATCTTGAGGAAGGTCAAATATGGGCAGCTCATTATAGAGCAAAGTTGCAGCATAATTACCGCTATGCTCAAATTAGTATAAACTCAAATCCACAAGTTTGTGTTACCTGGTTGAAACCAATCCCTGTAAGTCTTGGTGAGAGGAAATGGTGTGATAAAGGTCACCCTGTTGCTTGTGGATCTTTTGAATTAATTCCAGAGATGAAGGAAGAGGTGAGTTGGAAAACTGTTTCATCCTACAAATGTTCCTGGACTCAAGGTATAACAGAGGATCAATTTGAAATGTATCCGAAAAAAGGCGAAATTTGGGCAGTTTACAAGGATTGGGATCACATTCACAAGGATTGGGATCTTGACAGTTGGTCTTTTGATGCTGATGCTATGAAAAATTGCAGATTAGAGCTAGTTGAGATCATATCAGAGTTTTCAAAATATTTAGGTGCAGATGTTGCATGTTTGGTGAAAGTCAATGGTTTCAAAAGTGTGTTCAAGAGACAAACAATGGGAGGAAATCCCATCACTTTCCATATCTCCCCAAGTAATATGTTCATGTTCTCACATATTGTTCCTGCATATAGGTTCAGAGGTGGAGAGATTGATAACATTGCTGAAGGGATGTTTGAGCTAGACCAGATGGCCTTGCCAGATTATATGATTCAAGATACAGATAGCCAACAAGCACCAAAAGATAATGGAAGACTTGTATCTAAATCAACTCCTTCATTGAATCCATATCCAGAAAACAACATTTTGAAAAAACGTTTGGCAGCAGGACAGGTATGGGCTGTTTATTGTGGAAAGGATCAAATGCCTAGGCAATACATCAGAGTAAATGGTATGAATTCGGAGAGCCGGGTTTGTGGAACAGTGTTAGAACCAATGTCAGTTCTTGACCTTCCTATAGCTTGTGGGATGTTTAAAGTCAGTGAGAAAAGTATCAACCTTGACATCTCGTTATTTTGCAGTTTAGTTGAGTGTCGGAAAAGCTCCCGCCAGTCATTCTATCAGATTTTACCGAAAGAGGGTGAAATTTGGGCTATGTACAAAAACTGGAATGCCAAGTGGAAACGCTATGACTATGAAAACTGCCAGTTCCAAATTGTACAAGTTTTATCTTTTGTAGAAGATGGAGTAAAAGTAGCTAGGCTTGGAGAGGTGAATGGCTGCTTAACTTTCTTCCACAAGCTACAATATGATGGATTTGATCTCACCTACACAGTTCCTAAGGAAGAGAAACTCAGTTTCTCACAACGAATTCCAGCCTTCAGAGTGCCCGGAATTGTGAAGTATGGCATACCGGAAGACTCTAGGCACTTGGAACCAGATGCTTTACCTCCCCGGTGCCGAAAGTAATTAATATCTGCATACAACCTTAGCTCAACTGCAAGCTGTGGCCTAGCTGGTCGCCTGGTCCTATCATTATTTGGTATATGTGGAACTGAAAAATGACCGCCTTTTTTCATGTCTCTGACAACATTGGAAATATGATTGTTAAAGAAACAAATGGTGCAGATTATTTTCAGGAATTTAGTATTGTATAGAGTTGCCAGATGCATATTTAACAGTTATGAGTAATCACTCGTTAGATTCTACTATGAGATATTGAGATTTTCAATTTTATTTATGCTAGTAACAAGTTGAATTTCAATTTTATCTGAAAGAAGAGCTTGGAAGCATACATTATGCTCAAAGCTTTTGACCAGAATGAAGGACCACAAATAAGCAACCTAGAGACCAGACATACGAAGCCTGTTAAAGGATACATTTTGGAGAAAGTTGGAAATCCAAATCACATTGACACTAAGCCAATCCAAATAGTAGCTGACACTTGAAAATTTGAAATATTGAAAAATGAAATATTACATCAAAGCCTGATATTTCAAAATTTTTGGCAAGTTCAAATATCTCACTGACATCTTTAAAATTCCCCCAAAAAATTACAGTTACAAGAATTACTCGGCTTTTTAAATATGAAATCAAAAGGCCAACGTATATGTTAAAACCTCATCAAGTGAAGTACTTTTTTTTTAATCCACTTTTGGGTCCCTATTGCTTCTCCTCTTGGATCAAGAACCTTGTGTATAACTTAACGCCAAAAACGAAATAAGCCCTTATTGGCATTCTCCTTCTTCATCTTGTTCTCTAGAGATGGGAAGTCGATAGTATTGTATGCCAGGTCCAGAACAATAGGATTGCGAGGTATTGACTGGAACGCTGGGGGGAAGGGTTCTATACGAGGAACAGCTTTCACATTGGAACCACCAATCGCTGATTCATAGAGATCAAGTTTCTCAAGAAGGTATTTCTCCACCTGAAATAAAACCCAAAGCAGCAGCACATCACACCAATGTAGCAAAATAGGGATCAAGATATGTATCTGTCTCCAATATACTTGCAATAAAAGAAAAAATAATGAATTCGAGGGGCATATGCAATAACTGGAATAACTATACCATTACAATTCAAGACTACATTGGAATACCTCCTTTATGAAGTTTACAATTCACTAATCCAACTCTAGGATTTAAAATAAGCTGAGACCTCATTCAATTGGGAAACTTATAATTATCGTATCAACTTACAAACTTCATGCATGATATCTACAATGATAGATGTTGAAATCTAAAAGTTGATTTAATAAAACTAAAGTATATAAAAAGTTGTAATGGTGTAAAAGAACAGGTTTTAGACCTAGTTTTAACATTATCTTATCTACATATTAATGAGAGCTTAATTATTATAAATTCCAAGAAAGAGAGGAAAATAACTCATACCTTCTTGTCAGTTCCACTTAATGATATAGTAGATATTTTCTTTGAGAGATTCTCTGGAGCCTTCTGCTCCTCAATAATTCCAGTTGCATGCTCTATGCAACTGTAAGATCTGCATTCATCGCATAATGTCTTCAACTCTTTGATCATCATCTGTCAAGGATAGGAAGAAACAAATAAATTTTAAAAGTTGCTCAATTAGATGTCTGAATAGACATTGCTAAAGAGATGGTTCCATTTCCCGAGAAGTTTACTATAAAGGGAAAAAAAAAATCATTCCTAGTGTCAAGCAGGTAACTCTCATACAGAAAGTATACATGAATTCAACAGTTAAAGTAATGCAGTATTTGAAGCAAAAGAATTGGGGAAGGCAAATTCCTAAATAAATGTGGCGACCTGATCACTATTACTATGAGCTTGAAACTTCTGTAGGGCATTCTCAGCAAGAGAGCGAGCACGGCAGTATAGTGCATATGCTTCAGTTCTCTTTCCTGCTAAACTGTATGACCTTGCCAAGTAAAAGCACCTGCAAAGAAGACCAGAGATCTATGTGTCAATTACAGAAAGCAATTTCTTGACAGAATACACCCAAATTTGATCTAAAGAAATGCTGAATTGCTAAATAAATAGACTGAGTTTTATCATTGTGGAAAGCAGGAAGTCGTCAATACTGTTTCACTCCTCCTGACACCACCTAAATGAAGGAAAAGCCCCTTCCCTTACAGAAGATATTAGAGAATACTGCATAATTTTATCTCATTCAAAGGTTAAGAAAGTAACTGCTTTGAATAAAAGATAAAAGAAAGTTTAAGTTTAACTAAAGTGGAGCGTAAATAAGGAGGAGCATCCTTTGTCAAAAGCAAAAAGGATTTTATCCTCGAATGTGTTTATGCAAATATTTAAGCATATAGTGTGCTAGGCTATGATTCCCAGAGGTTTAGTAGTATGAAGGAAAAACGAAAGTGTAATTACCCATCCACAACCTTGCCACTACCAGGCCCTGCTACCAACACATAAACACAAAAAGAAAAAAGGAAGAAGACTTTTTGAGCTCACAGAAATTAAACCTTTCTGCTCGGAAGGCCAAACTTTTAAGTTGACACTCTTCGCCAAAAGTCACTTCTTCAGGTTTTCTATCCCTTCCAGAACTAACTAAATCAGATAGATCAGCTGTATTCTGCCATATAAAGATCAAGCAAGGTGCTACTTAGTAATAGATTCTTTTCTGGGAGGGAAGTCATGCCAAAATAACATACTACTCAATATAATGCTAACCTGTAATAAAAGATCATATAAGCGAACCAACTCCTCAGGCTTGGTGACTTTCTCATTTTTGTCATCACGACGCCTAGTAAGTTTGCTCTTTGCAATGCTAACCAATAACTGATTACGCTCAATTGTTCGTTGACCTAGTACAGCACTAACAGCCTTATCCAGACCATTTAAGTCATCTTTCACATTTTCAGCATTACCTGCACTGGCCTGCAGTTTATGCTAGATTAGGAATAGCAGTCTTAATTTTAAAGTAATGGACATACAAAATTTAATAAATAGTAGTACTGAACAGAAAGAAACTGTAGGAACCTAGTTTTCATAAAAAAACAGAGATGCAGTCAATTAATGGCATACCAAGTCACTGCGGATACAGCTCCTTGCTTCATGATATGCTGTAAAAACTTTATCAAAAGTTGCTAGTCTTTTCTCTGCTGAAAGTGAATCAGCTGATGGGCCATGTAAATCCTTTTCCAGTTCTTGGGCTGCAGAGATTTTCAGACAGACAACATAAATTTAGACCATAAATAGACTATAAACCAACTTAAAAGGATCACAAGGTGCATTTTTTCACATCTACAAGTAATGACACAGTCGAGGGCTTGTGAAACTGTATTCAATTGAAGCTAGAAATTTGATATTGCCACAAGTTTGCTGCATTTTCATATCAAGAAGGCAAAGATGAGCTATTTTCAGGAAGGACTGAAGCATAGAAATTGGAATATCCTAGCTAGGATTGGTTATCAATGATAAGTAATAAAATACAGAAGTAAAAGAAAAACCTTTTAACCTGGTGCACCCACTATGAAGTACCAATAAAATGGAAGACTAAGCCAGAAGACAGCTGACATTTCAAAATCAATTATCACCCAATAAACTAAAGAAAAAAAGCCCAATAGTGAAGATAGAACCGGAGTCATGCAACCATTCATTAGGTAATATATTATTTACCTATATTACCAATCAACCAGAATTTTTTTAATAGTCAACAGCATGTGCATCGAGGGCCAACATCTAAAATGCCATTAAAAATATATAGGTAAATCATATAGTATTACCTAATAAGCTTTTGAGTTGATATCCAGGTTTGATTCTTAATTTGAACAATAAACATGCTAAACTCACAGTGAACATTCACACAGGACAGGGGAAAATCTACTAGCATGCACCTTTCAAGATGGCAACCCGAGTTTTTGCATTAGTAATTGGGAATCTATGGCCAAGCCAATGGAACTCTGTCAGCGATGCAGCCTGTTGTGATCTTGCCTCTGCCATAACAGCCTGCATATCAAGATAGTACAAGGCATCAGTCTAACTATCGATATTCTGCAGAATAAGAAGAGAGAAAGACAAAAAATTTTTTTTTTTTCCCTCTCTCGTCCCCATATGGTTATATGACCGTTTAACAGATGCATAAGTACATAACCAATTTCAAGAGCTAGAAACAACTGAGCATCGTCTTATATAAGCGGTAAAGGTTTGAAAAATCCTATAGAAGCTGAAAGCTTCTTTTTTTAGAGACACATCAGAATTGGTGACAAAGATAGAAGTAGTGGAAGTGAGAGAGTCATTTTATATCATGGCAGAAACTAAGTTCTCATAGCTAAGCAGCACGGAACAAGTCAACTGGAAAATAAATTAGGCAGTGAGCCACTCAAACTTAATACAGGGCAAGTATATTCATGGTAATAGAAGTGACTATGACAGCATCTTTTGAAAAAAATAAGCTGACCTCCAGTTTTGATTTGAAAAGGTCCAGTGCAGGACCTTCCATTTCACCAATCTGTAAAAGTTCAGAAGTTTGCAAATTTGACCCTCCAATTTTGTGAAGGCAGTACCGGATGCTTGGTTCAAGCTCTTCAACACGCTCACGGCACAAGACTTGATTCTCCACATCTCCATATTTCCCAAGTTCCTCATATACAGCCCTGCAACATAATCATAGAAGTTAGCTCTGTGTGCTCTAATCAACAAAGAAAACTGGAAAAATATTATGATGTTGACTTTTTTCTGTTGACATGGGGTTTGCAGATCAAGCAACCTTGCTCTCTAGTCTAACATGATAAATGCTATAACTGCATCTAGATGCTATTGAAGACAAGCACAAACCTGGCACTTTTGAAATTCCTCAAAGCAGTGTCCCAATTCTTATCTTGTTCGAATAACAAATTCCCTTTCATATACGATGCATAGGCCTATAATAAAAGATCAAAAGAGGATGAGCTACAAAGAAAAGAACCCACACTTCACCACGAAAAAATACAAAATATCCAAAAGGCTGTAGTAATATAAGGTTTCAGCATGATGGACAATCATAATTTTGTTAGATGCATGAAGATTTACAGACATGACTAGTTTCACTTCTTCCTCCATAAGTACAAAGTCTGTGCCTCTGAATGCAGTTTTATGTATGGATAAAGCTAACTTAATACGCAAATCAAGAACTCATTCTGCTTATGCCATACCTTTGTAAGCAACAATTTACCTACTAATTAAAGCATATACACATCTACACTACCCAAAGGGCCCATAATTTGACCAAAGAATAGGGAAAAAGAGAGGAAGCAGAAACTTGAAAAGGGAAAGAATACAAGAATTCTCTCTTTTTCTTCTATAAGCTGGAAAAAGCAAGTTCAAAGCTATAGCTACAGAAACATCACATAAATTAACAACCAAATTGTAAACACACCTCAGCTTCTAAAGATGTTCTGGAATCTCCTTTGATGGAGCACAAATGTGAAAACAGATCAGCCCATTTTACTGCCTTGCGTAGTCTACCAATCAAGTAGATACGCTGGCGTGCATTTGGACCATCTGGAAGCTGCCTCTTCTCCATGGCATGGCTCCAAGCTCTTTCTGCCGTATATAGAACCAGATGAAGAAACCTATATTAATCCAATCAAAATGACACTGTTAACCTGAAAAAACTATGATAACTTGATTCCATATTTTATGTACCAGTCAATTCTCTTCAATGAATGTCTATTAAGAATTTAGAATGAATAATGATAGCAAGCACTTTTGGAGAAATTTTTTAAATTATAATAATATGTTAATCCCAATGAATTCATTAAAACTGGTCTATAACTCTCACTATAATTCAGAAGCAAAATGACAACAATAATCTCTATGCAGTTGCACAAACAAGACAAGCTTCTATAAAAGTGAAAAGGGCATCATATTATAAAGAGAAAGGCAGCTTTTAGAACTTCAAAACATTTTAGATTACAGCAATAATGAGCAAGACAGACCTCACTTCAGAGACAGTGGACTCGGTAATGGCTTTTCGGGTGTATTTACTGCGGCCATGTGTGAACTTCAAGGACTTATATAACCTCCTCAAACGAGCAGTGCAATATCTCCTGCAGGACCAATATACTTCATTTAGATATCGTAATTATACTCAAAATAATTGGACAAAGGCGACCATTTTAAAGTGAATACATTTCAAAAATGTTTTCTTCGAAAAAGAAAATTAAAATTCATGTAATTGTAAACAAACCGGTAACGAGCATAATCTCCATGTCGTAATCCATGCTGCATCTGAGCAGTCTTTAGAAGCTGCAAAACTGAGAAAAGAAGCAAAAGATTATACATTCTTTAATAAAAACGATTAATGAAAAGCACCAAGAGCCTCCAATATCGCCATTAAAATTACCATATCAATGCAATTGGAGATAAAAGTCAATCGAGAAATATTTAAAAAAAAAGTTAAAAACTGACCGTTGATTGAGAACTTGGGGCTGATCTGATCAGAAACGTTGGAATTTGGATCGTCAATATCCATTGCCGCTACTTCGTTAACTTTCGCCATGGCGCCTTCAATTGCAAACAAAAACAACGAAAAAAATTAACCCCCGTTTCCTGGCAGATTGGTAAGCGAGGAATTGAAATAAAATTTCAACGATGAACTGAGATAAAATACCGTCGAATACCGAGCAGAATGCAGAGATCTAAAGATATGAAAACCGTACAGAGGCGTAACTTATATATTGGATTAATTTTAGTGAAGAAAAATGGTGTGCGAACTGCGAAGTTCTAACTGTAGCGGCTCCTCTCGTGTTTCTCGACTGTTTCTTTCTTGGAGGGTGGTTTTCCGGGTCCGGATCCGGAAGCCCGACGGTGATCTAATCTTGATTTGGTTAAGCCTGGGTTTCTCGATGGGCCTCTTGTTGGACTTCCAATAGTTAATTCTGGGAAAAGGGCTCTTTTTACATCGAGATATTGGGCCTAGGTTAATTGATATGGAATTCGAAAATGCCCAGTCCTTTGAAATATTGTGCTTGTGTTAGTCCAAAGGGGCTAAATAAATATAGTTCAATTTCAATATGTGCAAATTTTTTTGTGGAATTGCTTGATTTAAGATTCAACCTTTCAATTTGGTCAAATGGGGGATACAGCATTTCAATTTCTGCTCAAAGAAAGGCCTAGTGGAAATTCAATATGTCACGTGTTGATTTCTCGATAGTTAGCAATCATGTCAAACCATTTCTTAAGTCGAAATTGAAACGTTAGGCCTTGATTTAATCAAATCGAAAGATTATTCTTAAAAAAAAAAAATCAAATTGAAAGATTATCAAGCAGTTTCATAAAATTTTAGTTTTTTTTTTTTGAAAAAAAAAGTTTAGGAGTAGGGTGGTTACTCCATTTCCAAAGTCAGGGAAAACCGTCGATCAAATTTGCGATTTATAGATCCATTGGACTTTCACCTGCCGATTTTTCGGAATTTACTGATTGCCTACCAAATGGCTCAGTGAGATTCGAATCTAAGTGGTGTACACGAAGAGTGGGAGACTGTGGTCAGTGAGATTCGAATCTAAGTGGTGTACACGAAGAGTCCGAACCTTAACCACGTACAAAGGCAACTTTTTTTTTTTTTCCGAAAGAGGTGTTGCAACTTCTCATTCATGAATATCAGGATTACAAAACAAAAGTTTGAACGTATAGAGTATGTCAAAAGTTTAACTAAATTGATGAAAACCAAAGAAGCAAAGCAATACTTTATTTAATGTTACAAGAAGCTGTTTGCTTCAGAAACCTAATTATTCATTCTGAAGGCCTTCAGATGCCAAATTTGCCAAAACACACTCTCAAGCCAAAACAAACTTTTAAGCCAACCCTACTTCCCAGTTGCTTGCCAGTGGCATATATGATTTGATCAATGTTGAGGAACAATGAGGAAACTTATCAGAAAAACTTGCATCTTCCAGCAGTTTTCTTCTAATACAAGTCAATTACAAAGGTTCGGATTTCCATTGGAGCAAGTTGAACCACCAAAGCTGCAGGATCAACAGGTCCTCCCCTGACCGCCTTCGGAGACTCTCCCGAAGAGCCTTCGGTTTTCCATACAAGTCTCTTCTTTTCCATTTCTGTTCTTCCTTGGTTAGCAGATAGATTCATTTCTGTTACTTTGTTAATCTGAAAATATTACAAGAAATTAAGGAAATGTGATGAGAATTTGAAGTAAGATATGAACAAGTTTCATTCACATATATAATTTGGACGTTTTCTTAAATACCTTCTTATGTGCAAATACTTTTCTTAATTCTACACTTGCCATGACTGAAAGATCATTGTCCTCTCCAACCTTGCATTTGAAGCACAAAATTCATAAACAATTTTATAAATAATAAAGAACTTTGTTCATCAGCTCAAGTTTGATGTATTAAATGAAATACCAACCTCATATAAGTGTGCCAACCGAAGAAGAACTTTTCCATTGTCCAATTCCTGCAGATTTTAGAAAATGTTGCAGTATGTAATGCAGATCAAGCTATCTATTTCATCACATATCAGAACAAATACGAGTAGATTAACGAGAAACGAGATATAGACCTGGAGGGTAATCATTGCAATATTATCAGGTAAAGTATAGGAAGGGTCCATTCCTGTAAAGGATAATACATTGGAATTCTTCCATCCATTTCCATCCTGCAAATGCCAACCAAACATCTATTAGTCTCTGGCTGACCACAATTGCAACAAGATAGTTTAACTTATTGCTTTCACCTGCTCCGTAAAGGCTAAGAGGAATGGAGAATAGATCTCCTGACCAAATGATCGACGCCACTTAGCTGCCTCTCCGAGAGGATCTATTCTAAGGTAATACTTCCCCACAACCTATCAGAATTAGAGTTGTTAATAAATATATATATGTGTGAAAAGTAAGGTCCTGTTGACTACTAAAGATCAAGGCCAATATGTGCTTACAGTTAGTCCTGTGCATTTATTTTGAACACAAACTGTTTCATTTAGAGCTTCTCCAACACCTCTAGCATCATCATAAAGCAACCTCCTACATTAAGAAGGAAGAACTTACAAAATGAGTAATCCATTATCATGAGCCGCTGTGGTCTTTGGAAGTGTAACATATAATAGAATAAAGAACAGAAATATATAAGAGATTAAACCTATGAAGCATTAGTTCCAATTGACCATCCTTAATGCTGGATCCACCTACAGATCGGTCGACTAAGATTGAAAGCTCCTTGCTATCATCTTTACTGTAAATTCCAAGATTGATCTGAAATGAAAGCAAACAAAAACTTGTTAGGGCAACTGATCAGAATTTGCTTCTTATCCTACAGGATGTATGAAAAGAACTTTAGGAGATAACATAATGATGTATAAACATACAGGGTAATAGTTTCCAGCAATAGGTTGATTCACTTGTAGGTTCCAGTCTTTTCTATAGTCTCGAATCTGCAAAATAACAATTTCCATAAGGCTATGCACCAGCAAAATTATAGAGACCAATACTGCTATTCATACATACTACATTAACATGCTAACATATGAAGGGAGCAAGCAACAAACCCTTTCGATGAAATCGCGACCACTGGAATCTGTGTAGAAAGTTTTGTTGGTTTTCAAATATGTTGAAATCTGAGTCACAACTTCTTTCCCAATTCCATCATCAATAGGAATAGGCCCAACCTAAATGTAAGAACAATTTATGTCAGGCAAACTGATGTTTAGGGTAAATATGTAAGGAACACTCAGATAATCAGAAATGTGATAAATTAACTTACAGTGAACTCAACTTCAGCATGCTCCTTTCCTTTGTACACTCTTGTGGTCTGTTTATGCACACAATGATAATGATGTCAATTACTATAGTATTGAGGGGTAAGGAAAACCAGTTATGCAGGAAAGAAACTAATTAACAACATGAGGTCCATATATAGTACTGTTGTTTGATCAGGGAATAACCTGATATATCCACGAATTGATTCTCTGGTGTACTTCATCCAACAATGGTCCGCGCAAAACGGTAAAAGAAGCCTGAAAAGATTTGTCATCCCATAGAATATAAAGCCTGTTGATGTTCAACATAAATTATAATGAGTGTGCTTCAAAACTAGATACCTGGCCATCAGATGATGTGATAGGATAAGTGAGATTCGGACGAAAGATGTATGCTCCAGAGGCCTTCAACAAATTAAATCAAAATCATTATTTCCAAAAATTTATAATTTTGATTGAAAATCAAATACCATAATTGTAAAGAGTTAGAAAAAACTGAAATGTGTATATGAGAAGTATGAGAATAAAGAAAAAAGAAAAGGGGAAGAAAAATCAGTGAAGAGGATTCTATAAATAGACATATTATCACCTGTGAATCGTTTACCAAACTTCCATCATATCCAGAATAGTAGGTATATGATTGACCTACAGATTCTTCAACCTTCAAATCCATATACAATAAGAAATTACATGTAAGATATTTATACATACGGTAAATATTTCCATCTACTTATGCAATCAGAAAACAGAAAAATGTAAAAGGAGAACCAAATAACTTACCTTAGTTCTGCTATTAATATAGCGAACCAGTTTTTGTTGTTTTCTAGAATACACTAGTTTTAGGTCTCCTGGCCCTATTTCAATGGCATCATTTTGTTTTTCTTCAGAACTGTAGACTGTCTGGCTCTTTGAAATAGTAGCTGCAGCTGTGAGCAATACAGTTTTATGTCAAAAGAATGCTATAATGAGCAATCTGATTGCCCTAGCTACGAGTATTTTCTCAATATAGCAATGGTATTGTAATTAACCTGGTCGTTTGCCTCTTGAGATGAAGTAAGTGTTGAAACCAATAGGCGGTGCAGATGCTGAAAATGCAAGCCAATACTTTGGGGTAACACTTGGAGATTTACCCGAATAAGCGACAGAATAGTAGTTTCTTATGGCCAAAGATGCATTTTGCAGAGGTAGAAGCTGTGATTCAATTTCTTTTCCACTAGAATCCTTAACAATGACATTCTCGTCAAGAACCTGTTGCAAGGAATGATGCGAATTCACATTTCAGAAGCGCGAGGACAAAGTTAATTTGCAAAAATATTAGGTGGTGGTTCATCTGAAAAGTCCTTACATCAATGCACAACATCAAATGACATAGAAAGTAAATGTTATAGCATTAAGAAAAATATAGACTCACAGGAATTCTTATTATGTCATCTCTTTTCCATCCCAAGGGATTGTAGACAACAACCACCTGAAAGAAGAACACACCAGTAGTAAGAAATATAGGTGGAGTTAAGAATATTGATCCTTTTGATGATAGCACAAGAGATGAAATGTGAAGAACTTGTCTCTTTACCAGATTTTTCCCATTTGACAGATCAACCTCTGACGGAGGACAATAACTTATATTCAGAAGCAGACACTGAAAAGGGTAAATTCAGAATCAGTAGACTCTAAATCAAGGCAATAAACAACTCAATACCAAAGAGCAACTTATCTGCAAAATGGGAAAAAAAAAGGAAACAAGCATAACGAGTTATGCAATTGCCTGCTGAAACTTAGCCGGGCTTCCAGTCCCACTACCCGTCTTTGAAGAGGACCTTGTTAAACTGGCTAGTGATGTCTGAACCACCTTTGCAGCCTGCAAGAAACATTATTACAGGAAAATCACAAGGAGAAGGAGCTTGAGTTGAGCCTCTAAGGTACTAATAGGAGAACAGATGATATATAAACTTTACCTGCTCGTAGCCAATGGCTAGCCTTTTGGCATAATCATTAGCCACATGCTGTTTTGAAGTACCGCTGACTGCATCATGATGCTGAGCAAGAGCTAGAGCATCACCTAAATAGTCAGTGTTAGGTCCCACTTTACTTCGTCCCATGAAAAACTCTAATTGCCTTGCTGCCTGTGGTTTAAGCATAGGAAACCAGTTTAAAATGACCTAACAAGACATATAATACAACATGGTTTAGACCAGTTAAATGAGAGTTAAGTCAATACCATATAATAGTTACTCATACTTCTCACATAACCTTTGAGTGCTGCCCTGCTTGTAAAATATCCAGTCCAGTAGGCGTTTATTTCATCCGCATATCTGATAATTGCATGCATCAGTTTTGATAGCAGGTTACATGTAACATGACAGAGCAAAATTTTATATTGGGAAAAAAGAAAAAGAAAATACTCACGGAAAGTAGTCATCAGTCTTGAGTGGCCAGGCCTCATTTGCTGCATATTTGGCATCAGTATATATCGATGGGGTTGAATACAGGGCATTGACACGCCCATCCTACAAGCATTAGAAATCAATGGTCTTTTCTTTTAGCAAAGGATAATAATAATGTCAGCATGTTGACATTAAATTGAGGAAATAATAATAAGAAAATAGTTAATCATAGTAAAGGTCTTGGAGAATACTAACTTGATTAACATAATGAATGAACTTGTCCATTTGCCGGAACCATGTGTGTGCATATTGATACTTGAAATCTGTTCCCATAGTCCACATTACATGGTTTGTGCGAGTTATGTTAGCCTGAAAAGAGAAGAACATGCCAGTGCTGTAATTTGAATATTTAAGCTTGAGATATGAACTAATCCAAGGCATTTTACCTGAGATAATGCAGCTGCTACAAACTCATTCACACGCTCAGGAACATTGTAGTCAAACAACTCCATGTTATCCTTCAAGTAAAGACAAAAGCATATTAATCACATTTTGCACAAACATATGAACCAAGCGCTTGTTGTTAGAAATGTCAGACACAGAATTTACCTGGACAATTGGGGAATCATCATTAACTTCATAGTAGAAATTGCTGGGAGGTTCATAATTCTGAGGGAATGCACCAGCAAATATCTACAAAGTAATACCAATTCACTTACAAAAACTCATCAACCAAGATAGAAAACAGCAATATCATTATATCATCCATCATTACATCTGCTATGAACCACCCACCTGTGCTGATGAACCGAGACTCTTAGAGCCGCGCCATACAACTTCAAGGCTCTTGTCATCTTTCCTTTTTGCTCTATCTTGGTAGTCGATTCGCCCAAAGAAAAGTGAATCAAATCCAACCTATGCTACCAAACAAGCTTGTACTTAGCAGATTGGGGTTTGTGTAATTCAAATGGATCAAAACAGTTTGAACTCTACAAGCCATTAACATATTAGCCAAAAAGAGAAGCCTTACCTCTGCACTCAGCAAGTAAGCCTGCACAGCAGAATGTCCAAAGGGATCAATTTGCCAACCAATCCTAGGGGTCACATTAAATTCTTGTTTTATAAATCGGTGTCCAAGAGTTGTCTGATCTATCATATCAATGTAATGTGGGGCTGCCTCATCATGCATACACATGCCCCCATTTCTGCAAGTCCAACATCAATTGTCCCACAACACTTAAATGCCAATGATCCCAAAGTTCCCCAATAAAATTTAATTAAAGAACATAATAACCATAATTGATAACAAAATCTTCATCAAATTTGAGTTTATTCTTTTACATTAACTCTAGTTGACCCGAGTTGATAAGCTTCTTCACGGTCTCTTGGACTGCCTCACTCTGATCTCTCCACCACCGCTGGAAAAATGCCTGTATAATATCATTCACAGAACAAATCACTTCCATTGCATCAAATTTCAACTATACAGAATTACATGGATTTTTCTTTTAAAATAGAAAAAAAAAAAAAAGAAAGTTACCTGTTCAACATATATGAACTTCCGGTTCTTATCTGCTAAAAGTGCCGGCACTATTGAATCCAAAACATTCTGAACACATGCTCCCTGCAAACATCAAACATTCAAAAAAATCAAAACTTGATCACATTTTTGAAGAAAGAAACTTTTTTTTTTCTTTCCCAGGAAAGAAAAAGAGAAAGAAAAAGACCTGAATGGAATTATTGGAGCCGACATAATACTGATCCACAGTCTTCAACCAACCAACATCATCATGCGTATGAGCCACCAAATGAACATTAAGTTTCCCAGGAACTATCTTCGACGTCGTATTGTAAACAATATACTTGGCTTCCACGCACCACCAGCAAATGCACAACAATATTGCAATCAAAATCCACCACCTCCCACTCGCCATGGCTAATCAGACACCAAGAAAACTCAGCTCAGACACTTGAAAAACTCCTAACTCCAAATTATTTATATATTTATGTAAAACAAGAAGCAGCATTTAGCAAAAACATCAAGCGAGGATCCCAAAGAACAGTTGGATCAATGTTTTGTTGTCTAACTCTAACTGTTGTTTCCTTATGGAAAACAGGAAAAGCAAAAAAAAAGTCGCTTTAAGTGAAGTGGAAAGAAACGTTTTTTTGAATAAGACAAAAAAAAAAAAAGAGCTCACTTTGATTGAGCTTTATGCTTATCTATCTTTACTTTGGAGTAAGAATTTTCAGCTCCGAGTTACCAGTGAGTCGATGATTCTTAATTCTCCGGTTAGTTAATGCGCGCGTTATTAAGAACAGTCATTTGTGTTTACTCCAATTGTAGCATGCCACGTGTACCTTTTGAAGTATGTTTGGCGCGACGCCTTTCTTACCGTTTTCTTATGTAAAATTTTTACAAGGATGTCTGCCTCGTGTTGTGTGACTTGTGTCATTAAGGATTCGCAATTCAGAACCAAACATGCCTTAAAAATCAAGATGGACCCCACAGAAATCAAGGGAGATCAGCTCCTATCCTATCCACAAGATATAATAAAAAAAAAAATTTCTATCAAAATCTTCATCGCTGCGTTTGGCGGTAGACACGTAACCACTGCTCTCCTCACCGGCCGGAGAGAGAAATCGCGGAAAACAGGGGAAAAAGAGGAATAAAGAATTCAGTCAATTATGGCCTACTCGGCGTCTCTATCTTCTCATATCCCTTTCCAAACCAACTCCAGATTCTCCTCCGCATTCCCTCCTAAACTTCCCACCAAACAGAAAACGACGCCGTTCAGAGCCAGCGCCATCCCTCCTCTCTCCACCGCTGCCTCCGTTACTGACCTCTCTGCCTTGGATAGTACCACCATTGCTCTCATTGGCGGTGGTTCCGTCGCCGCCTTAGCCGCTGTTCTTTCACTTACTGACCCCGAACGCCGACGTCGCCTCCAGGCCGAAGAAGTCGGTGGCGGCGACAAGGAAGTCGTTAGGAACTACTTTAACAACTCCGGTTTCCAGAGGTGGAAGAAGATTTACGGAGAGACCGATGATGTGAACAAGGTTCAGCTTGATATTCGGCTGGGCCACTCGAAGACCGTTGAAAATGTGATGCAAATGTTGACTGATGATGGCTCGCTGAAAGGAGTGACGGTTTGCGACGCCGGGTGTGGGACTGGCTGCCTCGCGATTCCATTAGCGAAAGAAGGGGCGCTTGTTTCGGCTAGCGATATTTCCGCTGCCATGGTGGCTGAGGCTGAGAAGCAGGTCAGTTAGCTACTTAGATTATATGAGCCATTTTTAACAGTTTTATATTCGTGTTTAATTAACTGTAATAACCGTTTTTTGAATAAAGAGGGAAATCTTTTGTTTGGGCACGGGTCTTATCTAATGCATTGTTCGTAAATGGAATCTATCTACAGTCTTAACTGATGAATGCGTATTGAATAATTGAAAATGCAAAATTCTAGATTGTTCATTTCTGCAATATGTTGATTGGAATTTGCAAATTGCGAGCCTAGCCTGATTTATGTGACAATATGGTGCAGGCGAAGGAGCAGTTAGCAGCAAGCAATGGTGATATTGCGCCGGTTATGCCAAAATTTGAAGTGAAGGATTTGGAGAGTTTGGATGGGAAGTATGATACTGTGGTGTGCTTAGATGTTTTAATACACTACCCGCAGAATAAAGCAGATGGGATGATTGCACACCTCGCTTCACTAGCTGAAAAGCGATTAATTTTGAGCTTTGCACCGAAGACGTTTTATTATGATCTTTTAAAGAGGATTGGAGAGTTGTTTCCAGGGCCATCTAAGGCGACAAGGGCATATCTTCATGCCGAGGCAGATGTGGAAAGGGCACTGAATAAGGTTGGGTGGAAGATAAGGAAGAGAGGGCTGATCACTACACAGTTCTACTTTGCAAGACTTGTTGAGGCTGTTCCTGCATAGTCCGAGGAGAGGTTAGAATTTGTTTTTGCTTTACTTCACTTCTCCTAGATAGTAATGTTAGGACATTTTTCTCAGGTTTTTCTTGAGCCCTGATTTTCCATGTATGCCATATTGTATGTCTGTGCCTATGTACTTATTGTATATTAGATTTCATTGTATCTAACTTCTGATACTTGTTAACAAAATTTTGTTCAGTTTTCGATGATTGATCATAATTTATGATGATGGAACTTCTGTCAGAATGTTTTCTTGTGTTTCTTCAAGCTTCATTTCAAAATTTTGTTAGGTTTCAAATGATTGATCATGGTTTATTTGATGATTGCTATACAATGTTACCTTATTTTTCCTTTTCTTCAAGTTTGATGCATAATCATGTGATGGTACATCTCCGTAAGTTTCCCTTTCATTTCTGTTAACTGGAGTGGAAGAATGTATACATTGTCTGCTAAGTTTTCAAGAATTGGGAAGAAATAAACAAGGAAACTGTAAGTTTAGAAATTCGTTGTGGTACATTTCAGCAAATTCGGAATCTCCAAACTTTAGACGACTGCATCTGATTGTCATAAATAAGAGAAAAGCTTAAGAACTACTATGCTTTTATCTAGTACCTCGTTTCAATTCTGACTCCTAAACTAAAGGAAATAATGCTGAGAAAGAAATTTCAAATGGCTTGGTGTAGATAGCACATCTTATTGTGTCCCATTAATTTGACAATGAACTTAAATAAACCCTGAAATCATATTCCTCGTTCCTGCACTGTGTTTGGAAGCTAGGATGTCTTGTCCTGGTTTTCACTTATAACTTATTGGCAATTTTTACCAGAACATCTGTGAGCTTATTGAGGGCATGAACTAGGGTATCAGCTTGTTCCTTCCTTTGGTCCCTGTCTAGTTGGTAGTTTTTGTTTTGAGCTTCAAGCTGAGAATTTATCATATTACTGTTCCTTTCTAGAACCTTGGCCCAGCCGATGTCCTTGCTTCCTTCCATTGACAACCGCCTTCGCTTCAGTCCCTCCTGAATCATAGATCCTCTTCGAGCTATTGAACATGGACAAGTTTCCCTAAATTCACCTGCAGGATAAAAGTAAAACCATAATTCATTCTTTTTTTGCTCCTAGCTCTTAGTAATGATGATTAGGGATTTGCTTTAGTCTTGGTTCTCTCATAAACCAGAATTAAGCAAAGTTTTTAGTTATTGGCATTCAACATCAGGTGCACATTTTATTCACTATAATGGATTGTGTATAATATATATATGAATAAAAATAACAGCTAAGCAAGAATTTGATGATTTTAACATTGAAATTACCTAAAATAGGCGACCCAGTTGTCTTCAAAGGAGTCCTAGTTGCAATAGCTTCCTTCTCATTTGCTTGTCCGGATTTCTCATTAGCTTCTTTTTCTTCATTTACTTGGTCTTCCTCTGCTGCTGCTTCTTGATCTATTCTGTCATTATCTATTTCTGTCGTTACTGTAAGTTGCGCCAAGGGAGTTGCAGCCACAGCAAATCTCCTTCCATCCAAGATATCATAAACTTCCCTATCAAACAAACCAGGCAATTTTCTTTCTCTTCTGAAATCACTTCTCAGCTTCCAGAATGATTCATCCTCCTTCATTATTTGTGACTCCCAGGTTTTAATTTTCTTGAAATCAACAAGAAGATTACTCCATCTCTTCTGGCATTGAACCGGTTCCCGTTTAACACCATGCTGTTTACAATATGAAGAAACCGAATCCCACTTAGATACAGATACATTATTCTGGTCTGACTCAAAGATTGAGGATGATCTATTATTCCTTGCTCCTACTCTCTTCTCTATGGCAAGCTTTGCTTGTATCAGCACAATCGTCTCTTCTCTAGTCCATCGAGCATGCCTTGTATTCTTTTTGCCGTCAGTGGCCTGAAATGTTTGTTCCTTTGCTTCATCAAGTGGAGAACTTGCATTTTCTTGCATGATAGCCGAATCAGAACCCATCATAGACGGATTTTAACAAAGCCTAAAGTACCGGCTTTATATGAAAGGTTTAATAAACACTAATACCAGAAGTTACAATCTTACCACTTGAAAAAGAAGAGAATGAAATGGAGCCTAATCTCAAACATCCTATTCATAGCCGATGGGGTATGATGATACCGTTAGATTCTTGCCATCTAAGAAGATTTATTTCATACCTGTAACTCATTGTCCAAATAGGGAATTTACATTTTTGGAAAGTAAACAAAAGAGCAGCCTCACCCTCCTGTAACGTAGATTTTTTTATATAACGCCAGTGATCTTACCTTCTATGAAAAAAGGGTCTAATACTCTTCACCACCATTAAGCATCTACCATATACAGAAAACTGCCACCTTTGTAAGAATTGTCCATAAAAGGGACATAACTTTTTGGGGCACTAATTTTGCAAATCATATTTTCCAATGTTAAAATTTATGCTTTTGTATAAATTAAGTTTTGTATGGTAAGAGGAAAATGATTCTCCCCCAAAACTTTTTCTTTTGGTATTTTTTATAGTTCTGCGAATAATATAGCAGCATATATTACTTTCATTATTTACAAAATAAAGTTTTATAATTAAAATGGTAGATACTACCATCATTGTTTTATTGGGAGAGCTTCCCTCATTTGAAATCCGACGTGCCTTTATTTCGGATCTATTGGAGTCTAATATTATGATTACCAGATACCTGGAGGTTTATAATAAAATATATATCTATTCCCAATATATATATATATATATATATATATATATATATCTTTAAAAATTAAATATCAGTATTAAAATAAGATTTAATTTTATTTTGCCAAAACCTACAAAGTTACAAACCAAAACTATTATTTTACTACTACTGAAGCAAGCCCATCAATTGTGCACTTGAGCTTGCCATAAGGCGGCCCCTAAATCAGCCTTAAAGGCCGTAGCCCAAATGAGGCCCAAATCTGTGCTTCTGGCTCAAATTCCCGCGCATTTCTCCTTTATCAGATGGCACATCGAAATTTTTATCAATTTTGGTGGGGAAGACCAGGAAATTAAAACCCTAGCTTTTTCAATGGAAGTTGATGAAGATAGGAGCGATTTCGAGAAAGAAGAAGAAGAATTCCACGACGAGGACGATTCACTTTCCGAGGTCTTGAGAGATCGCTTTCGACTATCTGCCATTTCCATCGCCGAAGCCGAAGGTACAATTTACCCCCAAATTTATCTCTCTAAGAAATTTCCTTTAAAAGCTAAACTTGGCATCTCAATTCTCGCATTTTTATTAGTTTCTTTTCATTCATAAAATGAAGTTTCTCGATTGTGACTAAATTGAATCCAATATTTTCATCTGATTCGAGCAGCGAAGAGAAACGCTATGGAAATTTCTGAACCAATAGTAGCTTATATTGCCGATTTGGCCTTCAAATACACCGGTAAATATATCGCTATTTACGTATTTAAGATTTTTCTGGCTGTTTTGTTCTTCCTTGGTGTAATTTCTGCTTTCTTCTTGAATTTCACATTCCTTTATCCACCGCTGAGTTAGATTAGGACATTAGGTTATTACTACAGTGTTATTTTATTGGTTTAATGGTTTAGTTGAAAGAAATGATGATTTAGACTATAATTTTTAATCTGCAGTTGAGTCTACCTTGGAATTACATGAATTATATTCATGAGTTTATATTAACAACTTAAAGGTATTTCTGCAATTGAAAAGGCACAACATTGTCGGTTGCCATGAAAGGGGGAAATATCACCTTTAATTCTGGAATTTGGTATGATTAAATTCAAGTCTTGGAATATGATTTTATATGTAGCATTCTTATTGTACCTTGTTGAGAACATAACTAAAACCTATAACCATTTTGCATTGCTGAAAGCGAAATGTTGCATTTATTCCTATCACTGTTTTTGTTTTTTGATATTGTTAACAAGAGTTTGCTTGAATTAATGAAATGTAGGCTGTTTGAATTGCAGGACAGCTAGCGAAGGACCTCGAAATATTTGCACAACATGCTGGTCGTAAATTGGTGAAAATGGAAGATGTCATAGTTTCTGGTGAGTTTTGTACTTTGACAAGCTATCAGTGTTGCTAATGTCACACATTTGTGGTATTATAACTTCAAGCATGTGCCCCTTTTAAGAAGTAAGAAGTGATTCATTTAATAGAGGGAGAGAGGGCAGGCATATCTGGTATAGGTTATAGCAATGCAATACGATATTCTTATTTGTTGAGTTGAGATGTATATATACCTAAAACCTTTTTGCTTCAATTTCAGCGCATAGGAATGAACATTTAGCTACCTCATTGAGGTCCTTCCGTGATGAGCTTAGAGCAAAAGAACCCCAATCTGAAAGGAGGAAGAAGAAAGCACCTAGAAAGGACGACAAAGCTACAGCAAGTGTGTTGCATGTTGATGTTTGATTCTGGGTTTATATTTGATTTTAATGGAATCTTAGGGACAACCAATTCTATCTGCATATTGATATGTTGGACATAACATATAATTCAATACACACTAAAAGCTTCAAACACTATGTAAACCTTATGTTTCAAAGGTAATTCAAGTTATTCTATATTTCTAAGCCTGTTGATGTCGAATTTATTCATCCTTCTGATTTTCTGCAAGCAATTTCATTATTGATGACTTTCTGAGCCTGATACAGCTGGCAGAAGGTTAGTCTCTGTGCCTATCTTTAATAAACACATGATGAGTTTCAGCCAATTATGGAATTCATGATTTTAATGCCCCTGCAAGTACAGGCAAAACTAGAAATGAGTTCTGCAATGAGTTATTCTTTCGAACACCCGATTCATTCCTTTTGGTCCTTTATAAATTTTGTTCAAGTTGCCTGATAAAGAAAACCTGTAACTATAATATGTATCAGAATTAGTGGATTGTATTACTTGAATTGCAGGACCATCCGCTCCTTTTCCCTTTTGGGTTGTGAGTTTGAAAGAAATTTAGCTCAGACATTTAAGTGGCAGGCAACATTAATTAAACTAATTATTATTAGTAATTAAGATATGTGTGTTTTGTAGGGGCTTAGCCCAACTACTCAGCATGCCGTAGACCAAAATTAACTAAATTAGGGTGTTAATTTAAGTTATAGCATTGGCTTCTTACCTAGTGACCTCCATTGATTACTGGTACGTGCTTCACTTTATGAATTTCTTTTACCCAAACTGAGATGATACTATGACAATCCCTACAACTTTACCTTTGAAGTGTCCTTGATTAATTTATTAAGGTAAAGTGTTTTAGCAAACAAATACTAATTGTAATCACTAATCAGCAACGATGTTTGTCTATTTCAGGAAATCTTTTCTTTTACAATTTCCAATTCCAACCCCATGGCCATGGCCCCATCACCATGGAAGAAGTTTAAAAAAAAAAAAAAGGAATCAATGATTTTCCAATACGTTAAGAAAGGGCGGGAGCGGGATTGGTATTTCAAGTGGTTCAAGTTACGCGCCTGTCCATGGGTTTTTCTTTTTGTTTTTCAAAAGAAAAATCTTTTCAGAAATGTTTAATTAAAACTTAAAAGCGAGGCGATGGCGTAGTTGGTTAGGAAAGATGACGAAAACGAAACTGAAATTATATTTAGTGTGTTGTACTTTCTTTTTTGTGGCAGCATCTTAATCAGACAGACTCCATCAGATCTGAATCAAACATTTTATTTTTCCTGTCAGACTGTTTAGTGTATTTTCGCAGCTTCTCATTACAGACATTCGGTTCACACCACGCGCCGTCCCTTTTAAATCATCTCTTTCGCTTTACTTTACTTGTTTGCTTCCATTTTTCCTTTTGCTTTGCTTGACGGCATCTGCAATCCGTATCATCATCAGGCAAACGCAAAATCAAAATCAACACGCGCATTTATCAGCGTTTGGATTACAAAGTTGCGTTTGGCTGTTGATTTACCAAATTCCAATATTGTTGACTGTTGTTGTAAGTAAAAGTTTGTGTCGTAAGTTTGTTTTTTGGATGGATGGATGGAACAGTTGAATGTTTACAAACTTTGGTTGTGTTAAGTAAACGTCTTGGGTCCCACATTTACGGTCGGTGAAGAACTGAAAACAGTTCTACTGAAACTGAATTTGTGCACATGAGATTCACGCTTTCTTCTCTTCCACAACGCCACAACAAAACAACCCAAGGATGAGAAAAGTATACATTTCTGGGCCTTTTTTACTGAATAATTGAACCCAACCCCCCATTTCCTTCATGCAATGAGTACTATACTTTGTTGTCTTCTTTTTGGTGAATATATAATAATCAATTAATAAAAAGCTTGGGAACATAACGATCGGTATGAAATTAGTTTTAGTTAAGTTACTATACTTTATAACGGATGAATAGATCTAAAACTACGCTCATGAATAGTGATATTTTGTGATTTATGAATGGTGATTTTTTTATCGATATGAATCATTGATTTTGATATCTAATAATCATGATAGGTCTCAATTAATTCAGAATCATGGTTTTACTATTTAAATCAATCGTGCATCAATAGGGTGTCCGCTCGATCAGTTCGGTTTGAATTTTCTGAAAACCGAACAACTTATTACAACCGATCGAAACTGATGGAATTATTAATCCCAACGGAATAAAATGACAAACTGAATTATTCGATTGGTTTATTAGTAAACCGAACTTTCCCAAAAGTTCCCACTTTTTCATAAAAAATAACAAAAAAATTTTATTACTTTAACTTTTTTTACTCAAATATTTAAAATTATTAAATTTAAACACTAATAACTAGAAAAAAATTTTAATAATATTAAATATTTAATAAAAATATAATATATAATTTTTAAAATATTATTATTATTATTATTATATTAAATTGGTTGTTCGGTCGGTTCGGTAAATCTTTATAAATCGAAAACTGACCGAATAAATCGATTAAACTGAATATACAACCGATCTCAAAACCTAAAAGGCTGAAACCAAATTAATTGAACCATTTCAATCAAATATTATCAGTTTGGTTAATTTAATCGTTTAAACCGAGCAATGCTCACCCCTAATTTATCACTATCCAAATCCATTATAAATGAAGTCGGGTAGATCGGATTCATGTTATAATAATTCGGTATGCTTTCATTTCTACCTTGGGCAAGAAAGATTAGTGCTTTTTGATTGGGTGTAGCTCAACAAACAAATTTTTTAAAAAATTCAGGTTTCCACCTGTTACCTTGAGTAATGTACTAGTACATCATAACACACACATTCAATAAAAGGATAAATGATATGATAATAATCAAATTAAACTACAAAGTTGATACTAATATATACATCTCAATATTGCTTGGACTACAATTTAATTTGTCCATCATTATCATTCTATTCTATCTTCATTTTTCATGATTAGTCAAAGAAAAATTACTTTATAACAATATAGTATTTATTTATGTTACTGTGCCTACAAAAGGGATCAAATTAATCAAACTCAACTTTTCACATTTATGCATTGAAGAACTTAAATATAATATGTATATATATATATATAGTACTACTGTTGTGTTAGTACTATTTTTTATTAGTATTATTTAATTTCGCTTTTACAAAACAGACTATGACAGATATATATATATATATATATATCTTATCCTTGAGTTTTCTTTTGTTTTAATTTCTAGTTTTTACTACCTTATTCATCGGGCGTCGAAGAAACAAAATTTAAGCTGGAGAACCGCCACCATAACTCATAAATGAAAAGGTATTCTCCTTTTCCTTTATGAAAACCTTCACCGTTTCCATTTTGGTCCCCTCCCCACTCTCTATTTCCGTCACCCACTGATCACCACTCTGTCTCTAATCTAATCAAAAACAGTTTTGACCATGGAAATATTGCAGGCAGGCAGGCAAAAAGTTAGGAAAAGGAAGCCCATACCATACCTTCGAAAACATATCACCTCGAATCACCAACAAGCTTCCACGTGGCTGAATTTTGTTCTTATTAGTGTTAATAAAAGGAAAATGAGAGAAGGAAATTTGTCCCATAAATGATGCCCCATTCGCCCGTCACTTTCGTGCATGCAACAGCTGTGGCCCCTAAATCCGTCAAAACGGCCATCTCTCCCCTCACTTCTCATCTTTACCACGTGAACTTCCCCACTTTAATTTCCTTTTTTTTTTGGTTTCTTTAACCGTCACTCTCATTTTTGCTCTTTTTCATCTCTTTCCTATAATAATTACTACTATTTAATCTTCGTCTTCATATAAAGGCGTTAATTTGCTAGAAAATGTGATAGAAAAGCTTGCATTATTGTTTATATATATCAAGCATTAACAGTGAAAAAAGACATATGCTTTTCGTTTAATTATGGATATATATTATATATATAATTAATAATATATACTAGAACCCTATATATGGTCGGTCCCAAAATATATTATCATGCATGAATAATTGGCTCTAAATGCATTTCAGATCATGCATGGTTTTTTATTTGTTTGTGCCGCCTTTATTCAACTTGTTCTTTTCTTCATTGCCATATTCTTCTTTATTTTTTCATAAAAATATCTTTACAAATGGAAATGTTATTAATCGCTCTATATGCATGCGTGTACATTTAATCATTTATCCACATTAATTTTGTAATTAATATATAAATCTATTCTTGATGAATTTGGAATGAAAAATGCCATACATTAAGTTATTATTATCTGAATTTTTTTTTGCATTATTTATTATCTTAAATTATTAATGTCAAACAGCCGGGATAAAATATATAGTATGATTGGGTTTCAAAATATGTGTTTCCTACATCTACATGTCATCAGCATTTAGCAGTTCTGATCGATCCCTTGCATTATTATGGAATAAATACATTTAAAACCAAACAGCTTTTATATAATTGTCATTAGACTTAAGTATATGGACATCCACCCTATATATTTGCAGATCAATAATATACATATGATTAAAGTCTAACATTGATGTATAGAATATCATTCTTTTCTTTATAAATAATAATATATGATTCGTAAAGAAAAATGATATGATGAGGAGGGTAGATCCATTAAACCCATTCATTCATCGTTGTAAAATTTGTTAAGACTCACTCCCATTATTATCACGACGATCTCTTATTTTTGTTTGAAATTCTCAAGATAATAGGAGTTGAAAAAAAAAACATATGCATCTTCAAATTTAAATAAAATTTATGATAACTAGTCTTTGAGTTTTGCTATACAGCCCGAAAAATTGACCCGAAATTTGGTCCCCCATGACGTGTTCTTATACGGTTGATCCAGCAGACTGATCCCACCACGACTTGAGTGGAGTTTTGCTACATAACATGAGATGACTAGTCATAACACGTCATGGGGATAAAATTCAAGTCAATTTTTCAAGCTGTGTGGAATTTCTCATAATCTTTATGGACAAGATAGAATTTAGAATATCCAAAAAAGATGGAAGGAAAAAAAATAGTAGTAATCTAAAACAAAAGTTGGGCATTAAACAGAAGAAAACATGGCAAGCTGTTAGGTGTAGGTTGAAGTATTCTTGGATGAAAGATAAGGGCAGGTGATATAATTATGGAGTATGGAGATTTGATCTGTCGGGTTATCACATGGATCAATTTTTATTTTAATTTAATGCTTATATATTGCTTAGCGTGTGGGAACCACCACCAAGTTATCGCCTAATTTAGGTATCTTCCCCAATATTATGCTTCCACGTGGCACCCTATGTAGCACCTGCACCTTTTAGTTTATTTATTTATATTTATTTATTTATGTACTAGTCCTACTTTAAAAAAAAAATAGTATTCCTATATTTTGATTAGTACTAATTTTTAATTTAATCAATCAATCGATAATAATTGGGATTTGTTAAGACATCCTTTCTTTCCTAATCGTGTTTTTTATACATAAATAAATATAATAGAAAAGTGACGAGTTTCGAATTTAAAACCTCTTTGATCTAATTCCAAACTTTAGCTATCACGAAATTGTCAATTTGGATTTTCTATATAATCGTTTATGGCTATGAATTACTAATGATTTCATCTATATATTGTCAATTTGTGTATATATACACCTTTCAACCTCATGTTAAATCCTATATTTTTGTTGCCCCTATCTATATTTAACCTATTTAAAGAAGTTATATTTAGATTAGAATATTATAAATTATAATACTTTCTTATTTATATAATTGAAATATAAATAAGAACAATAATTTATGACACATGCAACTTCCACCAAAAGAAAAAAATAGGAATAGGGAGAGTAAGAAAATTTATCAAATTGAGAATCTCATTAGTGGAATTTGAACACTTATTTTTTTCTTTGAACACATTTGATGACAGTATATAGATTTATAAGTTATTTCATGGAATCATGGTACATTTTAGGTATAGTTTTTTCATGTTTTCTTGCCTGTTAGTTAACCAACAAAAAAATCCAAAAATGTATTTGATTAGATTTTTTAAAGCACATTGCCAGAAATAATACTTTATTTAATTACTCAATTAATGTATATATATCAACAATGAGAAACGAATATATACTATATATTATTTTTAGTAACTATGGAAATTACTTAAATGCCAAATTGAGGATCAATGTGGTGTCTCCTTTTGGCTTTTTTTGGTCTTTTCGCACTTTTCGAGTGACTAAAAAGACCCTCGACGAATTTCCTATCTTACTTTTCCCGCTATCCTTTTTAGTAATTTACTATTTTTATATTTATAATTAAGTTTCTTTTAATTACATATTAATTGTGTGTGGATATAAGGATTTACCGGTTCAACTCCTCTGTCGGAATTCCAAAGGATTGGTGCCATAAATGTATCTGTAATAATGGTTGATTTATGGGTAAACTATTGACATTCCAATTCTGTTTTCCTTTCATCTTCATTTCTATTTGGTTGGGTTTCTTCTTCCCTAATATTTCTCTGAATTGGTTTCGCATGAACTCCGTTCTGTTTCCTAAAATTTCCAGGTCGACGTTGATAAGATCATTCCATTTAATTTATATCTAGAGATGGAGGAGTAGAATATTAGCTTTATTTTGATGAATTACCTAGAGATGAAGTAGAATTTAGGTAATGCACTTTTAGAATGAAAGAGAGATCATGTGTTTTGCTTTATATATGCGAATTATTTGTTTCGATGTATGAGTTTCTCCTAACGGATTAACTTACAGCCAATGCAATATTTTCTTACTAACCGACTTCAACAACTACAAAAAAATATAACCATAATAAGAAGATGACTGCATCGCAAGCGCAGGCCGCCCTGCTTGTATTCAATTATTCATAATAAAACAAATACTACCATTCGTGTCTATTAGTTATTTACCATTATTTTCTATTATGATCTTATCATCTTTTGCTTAAATGTTCATTTGCCTCTTTACCTTTTTAAGAAGGGACATTTAACAATTTGCATCATTTTTTTTAATACCTTGCATCTTAGTTTTCAAATTTAGGACACTTTGCCCTCAAATGGATAGAAACCTAATGGCTCCGTTAAATTGCTGACGTGGTGGAAGTCTAATGGCTTGGGTTGCCACATCAGCCACATGTAGGACCCACACATGAAATTAAAAAAAAAATGCTTATGTGACTAACAAAATTCATAATTTCTTTAAAAAAAATTTCTATCTATTCATTTAAAAAGATGCTCATGTTGTGGGTCTTATATGAGGATGGGGCATCATCAACCTAACAGAGTCGTTAGTAACTTTCCTTCATTTGAAGTAAATTGTCCCAAATTTGAAAGTTAAGGGGACATATTGTGTCCCTTTTTTAAAAGGTAATGGAGAAAAAGGGGATTTAAGCCCTTTTTTTTATTTCTTTGTTTGTTATTTTCCTAAGTTTTTATAAAACTACTTTTTCTTTAAAATAAGTTTTAATTTTACAAATTTTTTTCTTTAAGAAACTTTATAACCTTATAATTTATCTAAAAAATAGATTAAATCATGTTTAGAGTTTAGTTTCTTTAATTAAAATGATCAATATATAACGCAAAAACGAAACGACGTATATTGAAATTTCAAGAAGGAAAAAGGAAGTATTGCTGATACATTTTTCAAATGCTTTCATAAGACACTCAAGTTGTTATCTCAATTGGTAAGTGTATCTATATCCGGAGTTATGGACTATGAGCTTCTAGGTTCAAGTCCTGTTGCACATAAAATACATGTCGGTTTTGTCCCACTTTATGTGGGATTTGTGAGCATATAAAGAATATAAAGATATTTGATTATAATAAAACTTTCAATTATTGTTATTTTAAAAAAAAAAGGAAACTTTCGTACTAGTAACAAATATCTTTACTAGGATAGATGTCCTTATTTAAGTTTATAAATGAGTGTCTACTTGGTACAAAAATAATGTTGTATAACATAAATTTTTTTTTTGATAGTTGTTGTATAATATAATATATATATATATATATAGATATTATAGCTTAATTAATTGATAGCAAAAGTAAACTAATTAAGCAGATAATTAAAACTTAAAGCAGTCCTAAAAAATATTAGTAGATTGAGCAAAACCTAAACAATTAACCAAGCTTTGTATACATGGCCAATAGAATCGGACCGAACCTGCGAACGGATGTCAAGTTGGTTCGGTTTTGAAATTGGCTAAGATATCCAATTAATCCGTAAAAAATCAATCAATCCGATGTGTTTTTTTTAAACGATTTTTTAATTGAATACATTGAATCGATTATAACCAATATTAAAAAATAAATGTTTTTGTTAGGATTTGAACTATTAAACTAACAATCGACACATTAATTTAACGACTTGAACCATTGGTCCAATGACTTGAGAGTCGATATCTCTACCGGGTGTCAATCTCCGGTCCGATGGTCAATCTCTGGTCCGATTTTGATAACTATTTGTATATCACCCAAAATGTGAATTGACTATCTATAATTTGACACCAGTGCACCTAAAAAATCCCACTAAAATTAAGTACCCTCCCCTCCTCCCAAAAAAATCTGAATCAATGGGTTTCAAGATGCCCTGTCACATCATTATCAAAATATATATATAGTTCATTTGCCATTTTTTTTTTAATTTAAAAAGCTTGCTTCATTTACATTCATGAATTTTTACTGATCGGATTCTAATTAACTTCTAAAACCAATGAATGATTGTTTTGAGAATATACCTTGTGTAAAAATGGTATATATTGTTGTATTGTACCCTATTTTTTTTCACAAAAGTATATTTCAATTATTTTCAAAGATTCTTTTATGTCATTGTTGACTTCTTTTTTTTTTGCCTATTCTTAAATTAAAAAGGATATAAGTGGGGGATAACCTTTTAATCTTAATTAATAATAATGAAATCAATGTTCGTAGGATTAGAAAAAAAATTAAAAAAAAATTAGACCAGTACTGTCTGCTCACGATTATCTCAATACACAAATAAAATAAAATAAAATAATCAAGCATAAATGGGTGGGAAAAAAAAAGAAGAGATATGAATCTTACTAATTAATTTATTTTTGATAGTAGGGCCAATTAAAATTTGTGAAAATATAATTATTTTTTAGTCTACACAGATAATAATAATACTTTAAATATTTAACAAAAAATCATGCCACTATATACATTATATATACATATTCTTATTTCATACATTATCTATTATTTAATTTAATTTACGTTTCTATCTATGTGTTGTTATTATATATAAATATAAAATTTAACTTTTTATGAATAATAATTTGTAAAAACATAAAAAAACTATACTAACATCGTTTTCTTTATAAGTTTGATTTGAATATTTGACGTAGAAGGGAAAATAATTAGTATATGATGATGATGATGATTTTCTTAAAGAAAAAAAAAGGGGGAGGGGGGAGGACGTAAAAAATAAAAAAATTAAGGAGAGGTTGGGAATGACCGGTAAATATAAATTGAACATTGACGGCGCCGTTTAATGTCCGGCTAGCTTTGAACTGTGGGTCCTACTTCAATGATTTAACCATTTCTGATTGGCTAATAATTTAACTTTCCGGTAAGTGAACCGGAAACAAAAACAAAATAACAAATCATCGCACGAGTTAAAGGTGGAAAAAAGTTAAAAAATATATTATATTTTCGCTTTAGTAAAAGTAAAAAAATTAATTTTAAAAAAAAATACTCAGAGAAAAATAAAAAATTTTGCACAATATCATTACTGTTTCAGCAGCTTTGATGCAGGGACTAATAGAATTGAGACACGTGGAATCTTGAGAACAGTGTCAGGAATAAATGCTTTTCTAATCTTTTACGCAGGCGCGCTCAGGAGGCCCAGCCCATCTAACCAAATTTGATGATGGTGCTTCCGCCTTGCCTTGCGGTTGGACACTCGCTTGGGTTTCCTCCTGGCTCGGCTTGCGGCTTCAAACTTCCCCCTTCCTTTTTATTTTTAAATTTAAAATCCTTTTCTTTCATATTTATTTATAATTATAATTTATAAGAAATTGAGAGGAGTTTTTATTTTCTTCCTTTTTTCCTCTTAATTTGGCAACCTAGTTAATTATTAATCAATTTAAACATAAGATTCTTCCAAGAGGAAAAAGACACCTATGGAACTTTTTTTTTGCTTGTCTATATTATTAACCTATCAAACTTACTCATCACATTAACCCCCCATTCGTCAACATTAATGCTTGATAGGTCGTAGGAAGTTTTAATGAAAATAATTAAAAAAAAAGTTTGATTCATAAGTTTGAATATATATATATATACTAAATATTATTTGAAAGAGCCACGTAATTTACCAAAGGTCTCTTTTGAGGATCGATGAGGAGGTTCCATTTGAAATTTTTTTGTCCTTTTATGTCTTTTTCACTTGCCAAATTACTAAGAAGACCTTAGGTTAGTTTCTAGCCAGTTCTTGCCCTTGAGTCCTTTTTTGTAATTATCATTTCCTTTCACATAAATGTGTTATAATAAATCATATCTCCCTTAATTATCTAGAATTGTAACCTCTCTTCAGACCTTTCATGCCCATATAAAGAAGAGAGTAAACTTATTTTTTGTTTAAGTGCTACACATTTTAGATGAGGAAACAAAATTGAAACTATTGCACCTGTTCATGTACAAACTAATATTTACTATTTATTGCTAACTTTATGGCATATGATCAATGTTAATAGTATAGCCTTTTAAAGATGCAACACATTTAAAATTATAATACTTTTGAAATTTCCTACGTATCAAATAATTTAATTCGAATAAAAAATTGTTCAAAGAAATAGATTGCTAAACATCCGACGCACCAACGCGGATCGATCCACTTGTATATAATAATATGAAAGGAAAATTGATTTTTTTTAGATGAAGAAGAGGCAATATTATTAACTAATGAGAATCAGGACGACAAATATGAGATGAAAGATATCCCATTCACAACCTTTGTTCACCTCCCCCACAATCTACCTTAGCAATATTATGTGCTAGGATTTGCCTATCTTTTGACAAGCATGAAGGAAATACAATCAAACAAAGTAGCACCTGATCATCACCTGCCGAGTTCCGAAGCACCATCCCCAATTTTGCACACTCGACCTTAGCATTGTATGCTGCATCGCAATAAAGCTTGAGATATCCGTTGGTTGGTGGCTATCAACAAAGATCATGGTGAGTTCTTGCGACAAGTATCTCCCAATTAAAACTGAAATTTAAAACCTAATAAACTATATCACTATATATTTCAATAAGTAAATGTATATAAATAAATAAATATACACGAATGTTAATTATTAGGCTCCCTTTGTTTCAGCGGGAGGTGTGGCGTTATAAGGAACTTGTATTCACTATTATTAAATTCATCAGCCAAAAAGAGCAGAAAAAATAATAAAAGTCCAATTGGTCGCACCTCTCCCTCGAAACAAAGGGAGCCTAAAATTAAAATATATGAATTTTTTATGATAATTTTTGTCCTTTAATCTTTGGCCCTATGTTAATTGGTTCAAATTTGTACATATTCTTCTATTTATTTAATTATAATAATCACGATTAATTAAGTATACAATAAAAATAGTACCATTATATCTTTTCTAGATCATCATGGTAATAATCTGTAGAATTTTATTACAATCACAATCACTTATATATGTTCAATAATCAACCCGTGAATTAATAAATCATTCATCAAACAAATTGATAAATTGATATATTAAAAACTAATTAATCAACAAATACTCTAATATTATAGTATTTAATAAAATCCACATATAGTGAGAGTCGAATTTAAAACCTTGAAAATTTAAAGGATACATATTAACCAATCAATCAAATACTCATATGTAGGTACCATACTTGATTATGCGGCTGTAATTTCCATTACTCACTTCTCAACAACCAAACTAAAGATACAAGTCAACTTAACAATTATTTATAAGTTCAAAAGTTTACTCAATTCATTATTGTCTTATATCTTAGTTTCAAGGTATAATGACTTATTGACTTGTGATTTTGATGAGAGCTCTGCAGGGGAAGCATATGGCAAAATATAATTTATTCATACATTTGTGATTTTTTTTAGGTACAAAAGATACCGACAAAATCATCTATAAGATCTATAAACAACAATATCATTGGTGTCTTGTTCAGGCAGTGGAAGAAACCCTGAAAGCGGTTCTATCAACAACAATTTAAAGAACCTTGCAAGCAATTCTGACCAAAGTTGGGTAAAAAATCCCATATCTATTCCCTTCGCTGATACACATAAGTAATCTCTCGAATGTGCACATTAGTGATTTATTATTATATTAGTAGTTCTGCTTATTTCTTTTTTAAGGAAGGTAAAATAGTCACTTTTATTCTTTTATATATAATGGAGTAAGGAAAACGCAAAAGTAAATTAAATGGAAACAGTTGGCTACTATTGGCTTGCCTTCTTATGATATGCTATTGATTTAGTTAAATCAAAGCAAAGAAAAGAAAAATATTGATTTGGGAGATAAAAAAACGATACAAAAAGAATAAATTAAAGGACTATCACTATGTACATGCTAATGATTAAAATTCATTTTATTGCTAGTACTAGTACTATATATATATATATATTTGTTTTCTTTTTTTATTCATTGTTTTACTCTAACTTTATTTTTTCTTATGCAACAACAAATAATTTGGAAAATGAAATAATCAGTTGTTAAACGTTGCATGTGGATTTGGTATGTCTTTAAAGAGGTGCCAGCGGTTGTATGCAATTTTATGCCAATAAGCACATGGATTGGATGGAACAGTCTAAGTTATAAAATTTGCCTAATTTTTTGAGTCCTTGCTTTCCTAATTAGCAACTCTATAAAAGTTAATACAGTTAATTAGTATTAGGGTCCGGCTAACAAGTGCTTATGAAACATGATTTATATATAATATAATTTAGAACTAATTAAGAAAAATTTTGGATGCTTCTTTTTTATATGTAGATCTCCAGGTTCGGTGGAAAAAGTTAAAAATTTAACTATAAATCTAATATATATAAATTCAGTGCTCATGTTAATGGAAAAGTATATCAGTTTTCTCACCATTTTTCAGCTACAAAGTTTCTTTGTTTTCCCCTTCTTCTGTTAAGTTTTATTTTCATACTTTCTGGGTTTCTTTGATTGTTAAACTTATCTTTCAAACTTCAACTTTTTGTTTTATATCAAAACTTAGTTTTTCAAGCTTAACTTCAAGCTTAAACACTGATTTTTGTTCTGTTGAATTACTCTTGTTTCAGTTTTGATCATCCTCACTGTAAGAAAAATTCTCATTTGCCTAAATTTTGCTATTTTAGACCTGATGCAGTTTGTGACGTTAATTGTAATAAGATTTTAGAATGGATAGATGAGTGTAATTATGTCACATAGTCGAATAGTCGATTCCATGATAATTCTTGCGGGTGATCACAATATATGATTAATTTTTGTTTTAAAGAAAAATTTGTATTAGGGATATTTTAATTTTAAAGAATGCCTATAAAATTTAAGATAAAATATGTATTAACTAATCTAATCTCTGATCAAGAAAGTTCAACCAGTGTCCCATTCACCTTTCAGAAAATGTCATGTAAACTTGGTAAGTGGTAACAGAATTGCAGTGTTTTAATTGTTGGAGCAAACAAGACAAAAATGAGGATGATCTTATCTTTGCTTGCTTGCATTAATTAATAAAACCAAAGAAGAAAATGAAATAAGTTTCACAAATCCCAAATGACATATCGTACACGACACTCATAATTTCCAGCATTTTCTTATATATGGAGAACATGCATATGCTTAATCTACATGCAATTCACAATATATATATATTTTTGTCTAATAGTAATGATAATAATAATATTCATAACTACCAATACCAAATATTTACCAAAACCCTTTGCATTGCCTTAATTAAGTTAATTAATGAATTAAAAGCCAATGGTTTCATAAGCTATTAGAGGAATTTATTAATTTCAATTGTTACAAAAATCTAATTTTCCAAGTTACAAATATGACAAGTTAGGTTTTTAAACATATGCTGCCTAACTTAGAGAAAATCTACTTCAGAAAAACTTTCCTATTATTAATAAATCTTATCTTAAATTATAAAATACGCGTCCTAATTAAACGGATATATATAGTATAGGGGTTGCCTACTATACCAAGTGAATGTTGCTTTGCTTACCATTGAGGATGTATCACTATATTATAAAACTGCACATTATTTTCTTTTTCATTTTTGAAAAATGGAAAATAAAAACAGAAAATGTAACCAAAAAAAAAAGAAAAAGTATGTCAATTATTTAAATGTAGTAGTTATAAATTGACTTATTAACCCGTGATTAATCTTTTTTCTAAATTGGATTATGAAAAATAAAAAATTTTCTAAATGAGGCATTTTGTATTCGTATCGTGCTTATTGTGTTAACCAGTCATTTGTTGGTCTATCATATTATAATTAACATCAATTAATGTTTATTTTTTTATTTTACAAATAAACACCAATGTTTATTTATAGCAACATTTTACTCATATATATGATATATCAGCCTTATATTTATTTATATATTGGGACTAGCTCAAATTTAAATTCTTTTTTTGGTACATTTGGTTCATATATTTAGAATGCATTTGCTATATATACACACACAATAAGGCCGGGAGTATTTTATTTTTTATAAACACAATATTTTATTAAATGCATTATTATTAGAGAAATATTTCACAATAAATTAGCTGTATCATTTACTCATTAATAATTCCATAGTTCCATTATCAAAATATTAAGAGCACCATTAATTTAATCAGACCAAATTTCAGAAAAAGGAAGGAAAAATCCATCTAAATCATGGGGCAAATTGGGCAGCTCAAATTCTTTATTTACAAAGGCCAGATATTTAGGCAACATTAATTAAATCAATAATAAAAATATCAAAAACCTCATTTAAGGAAAAAACAGGCGCCAGCTCATCAAAAATTTCATTATCGGACTATAATATGAAAGCATTCGCCATTCGGCTCAAAGCTCCGCAAACCCCGTCAAGAACCGAGCCGTAACGCCGTTATTATTACCACCAAAATTTCCTCAAAAAGGAAATAAAAAAGCGAATTTTTTTAAATGTCTGAATCGAAAGCGGTCGTGTTTTAAGGAACGGGTCTGATTTATTATCCACACAACAAGAAAAAAATAAAAATAAAAATCCTCCGCGCCTATTTCAGTATTTCTTTTATTTTCTTTTCTGTTATTTTATTTTCTTTTTCTTTTTCTTTTCAAAGCCAACTAACAACAACGCAACACGACACAACACCTTCTCTTTCTCCAGTGTCTCTCTCTCTCTCTCTCTCTAAAATCCAAAATCTTATTTTTATTTTCTCTTTATTCTTCCGCTCTCTGTTTTCTCTTTCTGAAAAACGCATCGGTGAGCGACCGGCGAGAAGCCAAATCTCGCCGGAATTGTGCTCTTTGATCGCCGGAATTTTGCGTTTCTTTCCCTCCTCCCGCCCGGAATCAAGTTACCACAAAGAGAGAATAAAATTCCATTTTTGATTTTCTTTAAAAAAATGATTCTGTAATTATGGTTTTGTAGAAGAAAACAAAAAAAATTAAAAAAACCTCAGAAAAAAGAAAAGAGGAAATATTCTCTCTCTTGTGGTGACTAATGGCTTGCAATGCAGGGAAAAAGATGCTGAGATCCCTTGCTCTATCTTCTTCCTTTATGCCTTGAATATTTGTTTCTTCTTCTGCTCTCTTTCTCTCTCTCTCAAAATTTGCTTCCTTTTTTTTTTAGTATTTAAATGCCTGTTGCTTTCACCCTGGGCATCAATTCATGAAAAAGGTTGCAGAATTTTCAAGATTTTTGGTTCAAAAGGTAAGGCTTGGTTTCTGTTTTATTTAGGTCAAACTTTGAAAAATTCTGGGGGTTCTTACTTCGATTTCTCATGTAAGGTTCCAGAATTTAGGCTTTTTTCATAATTCAGCTCCCTGATCTGATCAGGGATTTTGTAGAATTTTCATTGGTTAGTAGGAACTTTGCTAAAAAGAGGGCAGTTTTGAAGTTAGAAAAAGATTTATTTTGAGAAATTCAAAGTTGGGTTTAAACTTTAAACTGATCTGGTAGTTAACAATTTTCTTCTTAGGGTTCAAGTTGGGTAAATAATTTTTCTTTTGTTTTTAGCTGCTTAGAAAAGCGTGGGAAGGAAAATGGAAACTAGAATTTGAATAAAGGGAATTTTTTTTGTTTGGAAACGGAAAATTCACCTCAATCCAGCACCTCGGATTTATGATTTTCTTTTTAAAATTTTCTTTCCTTTTCTTGGAAACCAAACGGGGCAATTTTGTTTGGTCGTTGTTAGGTAAGTGGCTTTCCTTTTCATGGTACATCTTGTTTCAACCTATTCGAATTTTTATAAAGAAATAAAAATTGCCCTCTATGTTTCCTTCAAAAATCCTTTTAAGTTGCCAATTTTTGAAGAAAGTAGCTAGCTTTTATGTTATTATTATCACTTCCTTCTATGACTATTCATGTGATATAACAAAGTATTTTAGAATTTAAATTAATGGGTTCATTTTTCTTCAAAATTCTTAACTTCCCCTGCTTTTCTGATGATTTTTTTTTTCTCTTTTCAATAGAAATAACTACAAGTTTACTAACTGGAAATTGGTGATTGTTGAATGCTTTTCCAGGATAAGGCCTTTGAATCAGAACAGAGCCACTAGGAGTGTATACTTTTTTGTTTTTGAGATTTTCCGGTCTAGAAGCTAAACAATGCCATTTGAGATCATGGATCAAAGGAATGCGTCGGCGTCATCGCACTTCTTTGAAGACCTCCGTTTCCCAGCTGAGGTAGTCTATAGCATAATTGTACACCCAATATAATGAGTTCATTTTTCTTTTGAATTTATCACTCTGGGTCTTCATTTCTTGGTTTAGATCATATAGGGTTCCTGTATTTTCTCTTGATAAATTATTTGTGATCATATTGCAGGGTTCCTGTATTTTCTCTTGATAAATTATTTGTCTTGAAACTTTATGTTCCCAGTACCAGAAAATAGTAATCTTTTTTGTGTTGCTTTAATTTTAACTTCTGTTGGGCAGAGACAAATTGGATTTTGGAAGCCAAATACAATGTCTGATAACCAAGGTAAGAACAGTGCTATGGACAACTCAACTGCTGGTTATGTCTGCTGCTAATCCATTTATTTGATGCATTGACCAAGTAGCTGTCAATTTTATGCCAGTAGGCTTAGAGCGTAGGATTGGAATGTTGAACTTTGTCATTGTTAAACATGATAGATGATCTATTTGGTTGCTTCATTACTGTGAGAGGCCACATCGGACTGATTTATGACACGTGGAATGTATTTAAGAACCATAATTAACCTTCACGATCGAGTTAATGATCCAAAAAGATTGATCTAATACATGGTGCTTTGTACGTTATGTTTTGCCTGTATGGTAGGTTCTTGATTGCATGAGTCAGAAGGTAAGTTTATTACAATTATATTTCCAATTTAGGCATATTATTGTATAACAAAGGACTAAATTCATTCTGAATTCTATCATGGAAATGTGGGATGACTGCTTTGGAGGATTCCTCAAAAGAATATGATAAGTTTGATTTTGTGATGGATCATAATGTTTTGAGATGCCTCACTATTGATGGTTCTTTCTGAAGTATTTCACTCACTGAAGTGCTAAATTACCATTTTTTTGGGACTTCGAGAGTTTGTACCTGTTGAAATTCAGCTTGATTTGCTAAACTAGTAGATCTCAGTACTTTCATGTGAGAAGCACTTTTGTGCATTGCTGCAGATTTACCATAAATTGACTTTTGAACATTATTTCCCCAAGTGCCTGAAATTTCTTGGTATTGTTTAGAGCCAAAAGTCGGTGTTCGTTTAAGTGTCTTCCCCCTTGAGACTGCTGTGTTGTTTGTCAGAACCCACCACCCCTAGAGATTTTTATTGTGACATGGATTTTGTTCCTCAAAGGTAGCGTGCATGCATATGAACTTTAATTAAATTAGTAAGCCGCGTTATATTGCAACTTTTTTTTTTATAAATATGTTTCTTTCCTCGTCAGGTTTTTGTTGATAAAACTTTGGAATTAATTCCTTATATGTTCCCGCCTTTGACATTTTGGTTCCTACGAATTTGAAACGCCTTATTTCAGATAAGAGGATTGGCTTGCATTTAATAACCTCTTGCCTAGAAAGCTCATCAGATCTTTTAACATCTTTCATGTGCTATGCAACATCTTTTGTATTATCCTCCTGTCTGTCTGGTCTAAAAAAAATTTCTGGTCTTTGCAGACAAGTTGGTTGGTTCATCTCCATTGGAAAAACTGTCAGCCAACTGCATGGAACTTCCTCATACAAATCTGGCCAGAGATCAAGAAGAAAAGTCAGGAATTGGTTGGAAGGGAATCACCAATTTGTCTGAGCCCTCATGGAATTCTGTGAATCACCATCCAAAATCACTGTCAAATATGTATACGCAACCAGCAGTGAACTTTAATGGAAGCAGCACAAATGTCAATATGCTCCAGCATGAAAGCAGTCTGTTCTCAAGTTCGTTGTCCGAGATATTTAGTAGAAAGTGTAAGCACTTTTATCTGTCTATCAAGCTTGTGTACATGTGTAGGGGTGTGCGTACTTGTTCATCAACGTGCATACTGTTCTCATATGGCACTGTTTCTCTCTTGCTTTTCGAATATCAGATGCTTTAATTGATATAGCATATTGTGGCATGATTGATGACTGTATAACTTTCGTACTATATCATGCAAAAATTAAAAGAAAGGATGGAACAATTACGAATTAATCTCTTTTTATTAATCTGTCCACATAAATATATCTGTATTTCCACTTTTTACTGCCAGTGTTTCATCCTGGTAATCATGATATTTCCCATGAATGGGTTGAGAATTTGAGCTACTAATATATATCATGACTGTGCTCTGTTTATTTTCCCTGTCTTATTGCTGGTTACTTGGTTCCTTTTTCTGGTTAGAAGTACAATTGATAAGTTTTTACTAGTGATTTGCTTTGCTTTTTGTGTCTTGATGCAGTGAGATTAATGGGGAGTGATCTCTATAAAGCTGCTTCACACCATGAGGAAGAACCTTTCAAATCAATGGAAGAAATTGAGGCTCAGACTATTGGAAATCTCCTCCCTGATGAGGATGATCTCTTCTCTGGCGTGATTGACGAATCGGGTCTTAATACTCATGCCAGTAAAGGAGATGAATTGGAAGATTTTGACCTATTCAGTAGTGGTGGAGGATTGGAATTAGAAGGGGATGATTGCTTATCTATGGGTCCTAAGAATTCAGATGTTGGACTATTCAATGGTCAAGGGGGTTCCAATGGGTCAGTCGTTGGTGAACATCCATATGGTGAACATCCTTCTAGGACACTTTTTGTGAGAAACATTAATAGCAATGTTGAAGATTCAGAGTTAAAGGCTCTCTTTGAGGTTTGTGTTCCTTTTCCAATTTTACACCATTTGCTGAGACTTTATGCAAGCACGTTTTAATCAATCCACTTTCCTTTTAAATGGGTATATGTTTCAAGTAAGTTAAATTGACAACCTGTTCCCTTCTGTCAGCAATATGGAGATATCCGAACTCTCTACACTGCTTGCAAGCATCGCGGGTTTGTTATGATTTCTTATTATGATATAAGGGCAGCCCGAAATGCAATGAGGGCTCTGCAAAACAAGCCATTGAGGCGTAGGAAACTTGATATACATTATTCAATCCCAAAGGTGTGGCTTCATCCATCTTGTTCTGGATGGTTTCCTGTCTACCATTTTTGTTATTACCCTCACTGCTGTTACTACTTTCATTTTGTTTGTCTAATGGATCCTCAAGTTACCCACTTTTGCTTTATTTAATTTCTTAATTTTATCATATTATCAGGATAATCCATCTGACAAAGATGTAAACCAAGGGACGCTAGTGGTTTTCAACCTTGATTCTTCTGTTTCAACTGATGAACTTCAACGGATATTTGGTGCTTTTGGAGAAATTAAAGAAGTAGGAATTCATTTTATTTCTTCTAGCACACTACAATTCCTTTATATTTGGTATTATAACTGTGAGCTTTGTAATTATTTCTGTTGCAGATCCGTGAGACCCCACACAAGCAAAATCACAAATTCATCGAGTTTTATGATATTAGAGCTGCGGAAGCTGCTCTGCATGCGTTGAATAGGAGTGACATTGCTGGGAAGCAGATAAAACTTGAACCAAGCCGTCCAGGGGGTGTTAAGCGGTAATGTCATCACCTTTTCTTTTTCTCTTCTTTTTATTTATCTTAGCTTCTGAAGGAAATGGGGCCTATGTAATTCCCCTTTTCTGTGATCCTGGCTCCTGAAGGTGGGTTTTTTTTTTTCTAGTTACCTTTTACATGATGGTTCTGTCACTTTAATGCTGTTTTTTCTGTTTTTTTATTTGGCTGTGAGTATGGACTTAGCCTAATTTGTGCAATCGGTTTACTGGATGCCTAATCTTGTTTTTTTTTCATTTGAGTTGTATTTCATTCCTTATTGCCTTTTCATTTGCCTCCTATAAGTAGTGGTAAATCAAAGTTCCATTTTGCAGTTTTATGCAACAGTCTGAGCAGGAGCAAGATGAACCCAATTTATGCGAAAGCCCTTTTGATGAGTTGTCATCAGGACACATTGGTATGAACCTGCGTGTGAATTCTACTGTTTGTTCAATTAATTATAAACTATTGTTTCTGTGTAACTGTTCCTTAATACATTATTATTCATTGTGACAGTTTCTCCAGGAGTAATTGGGTCTGGCTGCATGGATAATGGATCTACCCAAGTTTTACATTCGGTTATCCAGTCACCCGTGAGTGCATTTGTTGAACCTCATAGAAGTTCTAGTGTTCCAATTAATTTAGCCTCTCCTGCAAGAGTGGCTCCTATAGGCAAACAATTAAGCCTACGGGAGCCCAACCAATCACTGGATGAAATGAAGTTTGCTAACCAAAGTGCTCCAAGTTTCCATCCTCATTCCTTTCCTGAGTGTTATGATAGCTTAGCCAATGGTGTTCCTTTCAATTCCTCAAGCACCATAAATGACATGGCTAGCAGTGTTGGTCCCATGATGGCTGAAGGACTTGACAGTAGGCACATTCGGGGAGCAAGTTCAAATGGGCACCTGATTGAACCAAATTCGGGGCGTAAGTTTAGCTGACTATAGTATCCAATATTTGAAAAATCTCTCATCTTTGTCGCACTTAGGAAATTTCATAATTCAATGCATTAAAGATTTGGATAAATCTAATTATTGTTCTTTATTCTTGAATTGAATATTGTTTCTTGTTTTTTGGATTTTATTCTCTTGTTTTGCTTCTCTCTTACTTTGTATTGCCAATAAAATCTCTGTAGTTTTTGGGTCATCTGGGAACGGAAGCTTGTCACTTAATGGGAACCATTACATGTGGAACAACTCCAACTCACATCAGCAACATCCATCGAGTGCCATGGTTTGGCCTAATTCACCATCATTTGTCAATAATATTCATGCTAATCGCCTTCCCCACATGCCTGCATTTCCTAGAGCACCTCCTGTAATGTTGAATGTGGGTTCACCTGTACACCACCACATTGGCTCGGCACCACCAGTTAATTCTGCTTTCTGGGAAAGGCGACATCCTTTTACTGGGGAGTCTCCTGATACTTCAGGTTTTCACCTGGGATCACTTGGAAGTGTGGGTTTTCCTGGAAGTTCGCCATCACATCCTGTGGAAATTGCTTCCCGCAACATGTTTTCTCATGTTGGTGGAAGTTGTATGGATTTGACAAAAAATGGTGGGGTACACTCTCCTCAGCAGATGTGCCACCTTTTCCCTGGAAGGAACCCAATGATTCAGATGCCTGCATCTCTTGATTCTCCCAATGAACGTGTGAGAAACTTCTCACACCGTAGGAATGAATCAAATTCTAACAATGCTGATAAGAAACAGTATGAACTTGACATTGACCGCATAGCACGTGGGGAAGACAACCGAACAACACTTATGATTAAAAACATACCCAACAAGTATGTCAACTTCTCCTCATCTGAAATTACAGTCATTTTATTATTTCTTGTATTTTGAGTTGCTAGATGCTAGTCTTAGTTTAAAATAATTTGTTACAGTATTGTTCTCTATCTGTTTAATGTCTTATGCTTGAAAAGATTGCTTGATTAATGACCTTTAAGTTTTAAATATCCTGAAGATGAATAGACGCATGCTGCCTAGAAACTCTTTACGTACCTTCAAGTTGGAGTAATTATTGATTTTACCACCAATCTAGCAATGTTGTTTCTATTGGACTACGTGGCAGTATTGTTATAATTCTTTTTGGTCATGTCTGTTAACATTCTTGAGGCAAATTTGCAGACTTGGCAAATGCTTAAATGATTAAGTGTGATGCTATGCAAGTTTTGACTTGAGATTTATTGATTCATCCAATGTAATTTATTCAATATTGTAAATAATCCTCTTTCCCTATGTCTCCCTTCTTTGACATGAATACGACCTTCAATAAAAGTCAAATGGTGATTTTGCAGGTACACCTCAAAGATGCTTCTGGCAGCTATTGATGAGCACTGTCGAGGAACTTATGATTTTATTTACTTGCCGATTGACTTCAAGGCAAGTAACTTGATTGGTTGATCAACCATTCTGCAACCTTGATAAAATGCTTCGTGTTTGGACATGAACGTGTACATGTAGTTGAATGTATTACTTACCCTAGATTTTATATATTATATCTACAGAACAAATGCAATGTGGGCTATGCATTTATCAACATGATCGATCCACAGCAGATTATTCCTTTTCATAAGGTTTGATACTCGGATGATTCCCAGTAATATCTGTTATTTATGCACATATTAAACAGCTGCATGCTTAGTTGTGTACATCTAAGCATGAAAGCTAATTGGGTTAAACACATCTTTTCAGGCATTTAATGGCAAGAAATGGGAAAAGTTCAACAGTGAAAAGGTGGCATCTCTTGCATATGCTAGGATTCAGGGAAAGGCTGCTCTTATTGCTCATTTCCAGAATTCGAGCTTGATGAATGAAGATAAACGTTGCCGCCCTATTCTCTTTCATACTGATGGCCCAAATGCTGGTGATCAGGTAGGTTATCTTGCAACGCCTCTGTTTTTGTCTGTGTATGTGTCTGAAATTTAATATGTAGTTTCACTTGTGTGGCTTTCCTTACTTTTATATTTAATGGAGGACATTTTGTTATTTAATCCATACTTTCTTTTCTATGTAGGAACCTTTTCCTATGGGTACCAATATTCGATCAAGACCAGGGAGACCTCGAACAACTGGCAATGAGGAGAGCCTCCGCCAAGTTAGTTCTTCAACTTCAGCAAATGGGGAGGAATTCTCCAATGGGGTAGACCCGCCGTTGGGTTCTTTCAAGGATTCTGATTGAGCAGTCTGCTTACTCAGCTCTAACTTTAAATACTATTTCAGAGTAGTAAGACTTTATATCCACCCTACCTTGTATTCGAGGGTGGTCTGATGACTCTTTTGCTATAGAGGGAGCAGTTTTGGGAACCAAAGATGCATAACCGAAACTAAGTGGTACTTGACAAATTTTGTTGTTTCTATGGAATTTTTGTATTTCTGTATCAAGGCCCATCATGATTTACTAAGTATAGAGACCGGCGTAATGGGGGCTTCAAATTTTGGATAGTCTTGACTGAACTGTATCATCATGTATAGAAGAAGTTCCTGGGCTTATGCATGACTGGAGGGATGTTTTTTCTTCTTTTTGTTTCAGTTTTGTATCCCGAGTTATGTGATTTCATTTTTGTCCCTAAGGTTTTGGAATCCCTTCAAGTCCTGCTTTTGGTCTAGGCGGGGTGTGATTGCTCAGAGAGAGAGAGAGAGAACATATCTAAATATTACTCTAGTTGTGGAGATTTTTCTTGTTTACCTTTAATGAAATACATTTTTTCACCTTCTTGTCTCTTTAAATTTTGTTATTGCCTTGCCTATTGCTTACCGATACTTAATATGAGAGTTACTCTTTGAATTTCTATTGAAGGATATGATAACTATAGATGATTTTGGTGAATAGATTTTCACCCTTGTCTTATAGTCATGAAACATTGACATAAGAGAATCATTTGTGTTCTTTATAATGTGAGATCAAATTCTTAACAGGGTTTTTGCGAGGGTGTCTGAGACAGTAGTCATTGCAGTATGATGTTTAACGACTTCTGAGCAAAGGGAAGGAGTTCTTCTTGTAGATGTCTATATGTTCCTCTGTGACTCTGTCTACATATGTAACAATCAAAGATTAGGAAATGGCATGCCAACTTTCAACTCAACTTTGGAGAATCCTTATATACCAACTGTTTTTTGAGTTACCAGATTATGTAAGATTCTTCATGAATTTTCAAGTCATGGGTATCTTGAGCAGAAAGTTTACAATTCAATACTAGTAGATTTGAGGGCTATACTTGCTATTACTACTATCCGGACTCGAGTCTGTGGGAGTTGCCACGTAATCAGGTCTTACTAGTAGACATACTCGAGGTCTTACTAGTAGACATACTCGAGTCTGTGGGAGTTACCATGCAATCAGGTCTCAGTTACCTATATAATCATTCTATTCTATACATTTTTTTTTGGTAATTATAGACTTTTAGACATTTATTATGGTAATAATATTTTAGAATGAATATATACATGTAATTCAATTGATTGTTTGGAAACCAAACTCGATTCCGTGTGATCATTTCTCTTTTTTCCCCGGAGTAGTACTTTTTATTTATTGGTCGTGAAAAAAAAAAAAACTTTTTTTGGATGCAAAAATAGAAGGCCACAAAGCCAAAGCCCAAAACAGCAAAAGCCGAAACCCGACTCAGGCCATTGCCTCAGAATTCACTGGCACTACGCACGGCAGCAGAATAAAACTCTGTTATTACAAATCATTCAGTTCAGAAACAAGCTTCATTGTCGATTCCATCAGAATTCATTCTTCTCGTCTGAAAAAGCCCAAAATTTGCTTTCATTCCCCGAGAAAGATGATGATCCTTTGTATTCAGACGTGCCCAAGTCATGCACCGACAACGACAAGTCCGAGAGGAAACCGTACCCGACACCCATGAAAGAACTGATTAAAAGAGCCAAACAAGAGAAAGAATTGAGAAAAGCCCAACCTTGTAGATTGCTCGAACATCCACCCGACAATGGGTTGTTGGTCCCCGAACTCGTTGAAGTCGCTCACCGAGTTCACCGTGCTCGTGAATTCCTCCTCTCCGGTTTGTCCAAACTCGTCCGAGTCATCCCGGTTCATCTCTGCAGGTAACTTGAACAACAAAAAATGCCTTGTTCCTTAGCTTTCTTTAGTTGATTTTGATTAATTGCTCATTATAGAATACAAAAGTTTGTATATTTAGAAGAACAATACGAGTTAAACAAGACATTGATATTATTGTTGGTTTTGTTGTTCTTTTTTGCCCATCTGGGGGATTAGATTTTGTTCTGAGGTTCACATTGGTAATGTGGGTAATGAAATCCGTACTTGTACCGGTCCAAACAGCGGTTTTAGGAGTGCTACTCATGTTTGGATAAAAGGAGGGGTGACTGATGTTTTTTTCTCCAAATGTTTCCATCTCTACGACCGTGTTGGGAAACCCAGGGTTGTTCATGATGAGAGGCACAGTGTCAAGCAAATCCCTGCAATCTTAGAGCTTTGTATTCAAGCTGGCGTAGATGTCGAAAAGTACCCTTCAAAGAGAAGAACAAAGCCTGTATACTCTATTGAAGGTCGAATTGTAGATTTTGAGTCAGCAGCCGTAATGGATGAAATGGAGAGCAAGTTGTTTCCGCAGAATCTTGAAGTTGGTATATTGACGAGTGATTCTGTTGGATTTGAAATGCTGACAGATTCACATTTGGAGCTGCATGATGAAGAAAAGAACTTGAAAGAGTTAAGTACAAGGACAATGGTGTCATGGTTTGAAATGATAGCAGGGGTGAAGAAGATCATGGAGAAGTACACTGTGTGGACGTGTGGCTATTGTCCTGAGATTCAGGTTGGTCCTAAGGGACATAAAGTTAGGATGTGCAAAGCATCCAAGCACTAGTCTCGAAATGGTATGCATGCGTGGCAACAGGCGACCATTGATGATATTGTTGGGCCTAATTATGTGTGGCATGTTCGTGATCTGAATGGTCCTCCTCTGCGTAATGAATTGAAGAGATATTACGGGAAAGCCCCAGTTTTGGTGGAGCTATGCATTCAAGCTGGTGCACCTGTTCCAGATCAGTATACAAGTATGATGAGATTAGATGTGGTTCCTCCTGAACGTGATGAAGTTGATCTTGTTGCTTGATTGCTCATTTGCAGTGGTATTTCATGGATTCACCTAAGAGCTACTCACATCACCCCTCTGATCCCGGGTTCTTACAGCTGAGGAATCTCTGTTGTATATGATTTGCAGCTAACTGAGCTTAGTTTTTAAATTTGAAGTAGCCGCAGGCACCTAGGTTTGCTAATGCCTAATGGTTTATTATTTTCATCCCCCTGCTGAAATTTCAGTTTCTGATGTCCCCTTATAGTAGCTCCTTCTTTCAGCTGCCTATAGAAGCTAAAGTCAGAGATTAATATGGAACCATCAGGGTAAAAGAAGGAAGGTGTGCTTAAGACGAGCAGAGGGTCGCTTTGTTGCTCTGTTTATGCATCTCAGATTTGTACTCCAACTCCATCCATTTCGAATACCAGGTGGGTCAATTTTCCTATTCATTGTTTCCCTTAACTTTGTATTTTCTAATTATTTTCCTTTCCTTGTTCTCTTTGGTAGAGTAGTTGGAAGGGAAATTGAAATCATAAAGATGTTAATTCTTTGGGGCCTAAGATGTATAAAAATGTTGTTGAATTGGAAGTTCATTGATCTGAAGATTTGTAGAAAAATCCTACCTATTGATGACATTCTTTCTTGCTACAAATGAAGTTTCTTAGGCAAAAGCTCCAACAGTTGGTTCACAAGTCAGTTTTGGAAGTGAAACCAAAAAGGGTTTTTCAAAGACATGTTTGGAAGAAGGCTTGAATAGGTCTGGATTCCACTCCACCCAATTGAGCTTAATGAAGTTTGAAGAGAGTATATTCCAAAAGCCATGGCCAAGTAGTTTTAGAATAACAGAACCCCAAAGTCACATCAGCACATAACTTGGATTAAGAATATGGATGGAATGTTTTGGCAAAGAGACATCAGACATTACTCTTTGATAGTTAAAGTGGCATTTTTCCGTTTTCCACTTTTCCTTGTAACTTTTTTTTTCTTTTTCCCTCTTTTTTTCCCCCAATATTTAGAGGTCATGTAATTTTATGATGTGAAAAGATAAAAAAATCTAAAATTTCATTTGTAGGAATAATAATTGACATTTGTATTTACCACATGTATTTATGTTTTCCTTGCAGAGGCATTGTTTTGATAGAACGATAATTAATTTCAGGATCTATTAACCGATTGGTCCATATGAATTATTTACTTTTGGTATCCATATGAATTATTTACTTACTAAAGAAAAAAATGACTTTGAAGGAAGATCTATCAAAAATAAAAATCATAAGAAACAAAATTGTAATTTCTGAATGGAGCGTGATTAATGATTAAAATTCGGCATAAATACCACTTTGCACCCTTAAGTTTATAAGGACTGTCACTTTGCACCCAACTTTTTTATTTTGACCAAAATGCACCCTAAAGTTTTATTTTTGTGCCACTTTGCACCCTCCGTCACGGTAGGACAAACGGCTCTATCATGGTGTTCGACATGGCACGCCATGTGTACCAAAAAGCGACATGTGGCACGCCATGTGTACAAAAAAGCGACATGTGGCACGTCACGTGTACCAAAAAGCGACATATGACACGCCACATGTACCAAAAAGTGACACGTGACACATCACATGTACCAAAAAGTGACATGTCACGCCATGTGTACCAAAAAGTAACACGTGGCATGCCTCGTGCACAAAAAGGACACGTGCTACGTGTCATTTTTTGTCCACGTTGGATGCCATGACCGATCCGTTTGTCCTACCAGACAGAGGGTGCAAAGTGGCACAAAAATAAAACTTTAGGGTGCGTTTTGATCAAAATAAAAAAATTGGGTACAAAGTGGCAGTCCGTATAAACTTAAAGGTGCAAAGTGACATTTATGCCATTAAAATTCATTTTGGCCAAAAAAAATGATTAAAATTCATTATCAAACTGAAATGGATTGGAATTATTCACCATAAAAATGATTAAAATTTATTAATTACTAGTAATAAATTTACTTATTTATAAGATGAAACTTAAAGTAGAAAAAAAGCGAAAAATAGTATTATTAATTAATTTATTATTATTCTAAATTACGACGGTGAAAATTGAGAAAACAAAACAAGAAAGTTCTTCAATCGTCAAAAATCAAATGAAAAATAAACACTTAACAATTACAAACTCCTATATAAAGTGGCGGAAGGATTTTGGATTTTGGTTGTGTTCAAAAATTAAGCAAAAAACCGGCGGAGAAAGAGTGGCGTGAAAACTGAGGGCAAAACAATGAGCAGGGATTCGAAGAAAGTGAAGAAAGAAGAAGGCGAAGAAGAAGAAGACGAGAGCAGCAGAGCTGAGCAAGAAGAGGCATTGCTTGCTTTGATTGAGCACCGCACCAAAGAAGTCGAACACCTTCGCCAACGTATTACCTATTACACTTCTCAGGTTTTTCTTTCTTCTTTCTTCTTCTTTTTCCCCCGGCGATGTTTTCTTGTCGATTAAGGGATTTTTAATTTTTTTTTCTTGTTTGAATCTGTTTTCTTTCAAGTTCTTTCGTTTTTAAATTTCCTTTAATGCCTCTATTTCTGGAGAATAGAAAAGTTCATCTGAAGACAAAGATATAATGTGTTGTAGTTGGAAAAACCTATCTGATTTTCTCATAAGGTGATAAAATTTACTATTACTTTTTCAAAATCAGTTACTGTTAGAGTATAAAGAAACGATCTTTTGCTGTTGATTCTGTTGCTGAGAAGTGTTGAAAGGATGCTTTTTCTTTTTCCAATATGACTTTAGGCTTTTTTATTGTACTTTAAAACAAGTGCTTTGTTTGATTCTTCTGTTCTTCCTGCTTGTTTGGAACACAGCTTGAGCAGGCAGAGAAGAGGCTACAAGATTCAGAATCTAAATTGGCTCGCCTTCGGGGACAACATAATGCATCATCATCAAGTGGTTCTCAGGCCAATGGAATAAGAAATGTGAAGGTAGAACGTAGATCAATCAGTCCAGAACGTGTAAATGGAAGTTCCAAGAACCAACCTCAGCCAAGAACCGAACTTGTAATCCCTTCTGTGAGTCCAAAGACTTCACAACCTGTTAAAACAGGGGGTTCAGGTGCAAATACTGCTGCTATTTGTGGTCCTGAAGCAAGCGCTGCCTCTAATAAAGCTGTAAAAGTAAAAAAAGAGAAATCTCATAGAACTTCTGCTGATGCTGAAGTTGTAGAAAGTAAAGATAGAGGAACTAAAAGGAAGTTTGGTAAGGCACTTACCTCTGACTGGCTGCATTACTTATTTTCATATTAGATTATATGAACATTACAAAATTTGTGTTTTATCAGAACAAAAAGAACACAAAGAATTGATTCCCTTGCTACGAAGGAGCTCTTCACCAAACACATTCCAGTGCTATTCCAATCACATTCCTAGTCAGCACAAGAGAAAGTTGAGAAGTCTTGCTTTAAATCCAGTTAATGATCAACTTTTTGTGACCAGGTATGCTCCTAGATAAGGCAGAAAACATATTATATTGATTTTGTGAAAACCTCATTGTTTTAACTGTTTAGCATGGCAAATTATATAGATTTTTTTGTTTTCTAAGGGATTTGATTGTTGCTATTGTCTTGGACCATTTGCAGTGCGCTGGACGGATTTGTCAACCTGTGGCAAATTCAGGCTAGAGGGTAAGTTACCTTGTTGTCTGTACTGGCTTTTACTACTGGTGGTTGATATGGGTTGTTGATCAATGGATTGAGGGATGAGCTTCTAATTATGATTTATCTGATAGTTGCATTTGATGTGGATATACACCATAACGCTTAACTATAAACATGATGTATGTAATGGAGGTGTAGAAACTTTTTTTTTTTTTTGCTGGAAGGTAGTTTATAAGATTATGCTATGTGGACCAAAAATTGTTTGCTATCAAGGCTTAATTGTGTTAGGTATAGCATGAGCAAGTTGATATCAAAAGTTGAAATGTTGATATGGAGCCATTTCTGAAACAGAGGATTCCCTAAGATTTCAGTTTATTTAGTACTCGTGCTACTTTGTTTACTGTTCTTTTTTCTTTTATATTTTCTAGCAAAGCAGCATCCAAGAGCACTTCTGAAGTTTTACTCATCTGATTTCTTGGTCTCTTATAATTGAATCTTTTCCCCCTTGTGCATGTTCTAGAATCATCATTAAGGCCGCATCATAGGTGGCATGTCCTTTCATTGTTCATTACTTCTGTTTGTAAGTTATTTATGAATTATGAGAACATTAAAGAAGATGACACTGGCCAGAGCAGGTTTTGATATGTTGCTTGGCCTAATTCGTGTGTTGCTTAGCCGTATTCTGAACCATAAGTCTTTTCTCTCATTTTGTCCATTGTACCAATTGAGTCGTAATCGGGGTTTCTTGTTCTTTCTTGTTTCCCTTGAACATCAGATCATCAGCCTCTTTTCTTAGTACCACAGATTGTGCATCCTCACAAGAGAGAAGATGGCCAGAAGATATAGCCTGGCATCCAGATGGAAACAGCCTTTTCTCTGTATACACTGCAGATGCTAGGGAGTCTCAGATATCAGTACTAGATCTTAACAAAACAAAAGGGGTAAGTGTGATGGTTGAAATTTATTGTTCTAAAAATAAATTTGCTGCTGCTATTATCAGAAGTAACATGTTCTTGGATTTATGGAGGTTCTGAAGTAGTTAATTAAAGTTAACACTTTAATATTTTTTTTTCTTGATCATATAACTTCCATCTTAGCAGCCACATATTTTTATGTAATGCAAACTCTCCTTTTTCTTTGTATTTGCAATAACAGAGAGCCCGTGTAACTTTCTTAGAGGATAAGCCTCATGTTAAAGGTATCATCAACAGCATAATGTTCATGCCCTGGGAAAATACCTGTTTTGTCACCGGTGGTAGTGATCATGCAGTGGTACTGTGGAATGAGAGAGACAACAATGTATGGAAACCAAAGCACTTGCATAGGAATATGCATTCTTCTGCTGTGATGGGAGTTGCGGGGATGCAGCAGAAACAGGTTGTGCTGTCTGCTGGAGCAGACAAAAGAATCATTGGGTTTGATGTGCATGTGGGCAGAGCAGACTACAAGCATCAAATTGATAGTAAATGCATGAGTGTTCTGGCAAATCCTTGTGACTTCAATCTCTTCATGGTTCATGCTGGGTAAGAAGCATTTATTTGCAACCAGTAGAACTTCTGTGTTTGCTCTTTACTTTTTCACATTTCTTCAATCTTCATGGTCAATAAGATGTACATTTTTCCTTCCAGGGCCCATGAGAGGCAGTTGCGGCTCTATGATATTAGAATAAGACAGACGGAAGTGCATTCCTTTGGGTGGACGCAACAAAGCAGTGAATCGCAGTCAGCTCTGATAAATCAAGCTTGGTCTCCCGACGGTTTATACCTCACATCTGGTTCAGCTGACCCCATTATCCACATTTTTGATATTAGGTACAATGCTCAAAAGCCAGCGCAGTCGATAAGAGCTCATCAGAAACGAGTCTTTAAAGCCGTTTGGCACAACTCTTTGCCACTTCTCATATCCATATCTTCAGATCTACAAGTTGGACTCCACAAGATGTAGAATTTTCCATCTCATTCAACTCCATGTCTGAAACTTCTTCCTTTCTCTCATTTTGATCCTGATGTCTCAACTCTCGACCCTTATAATTTTGGAGCTGGAGTTTTGCAACTTGTTCAAAAAAGAACTGGTCAGCAAGCGCAGTTTGTTAGTATCAGGCTGGCAAAACAAAACATTCCCAGCATTGTTGTTGACAAAATCAGTTTGAAGCTTAGATTACATATCTCGTTTTTTAGGGAAACAATAGATAGCGCAAAGGTTTTTAAAATTTTGGTGTCATCTGATTTGCATGCAAGTAAATATTCGTTGAAGCTCGGCTTTTATTTGTTAAAATCAATTCGCAGAATGTGATTTGCTAACAAATTAGTAGAAAGTTGTATTTGCATTTTCATCAACTCTCCTACTTCATCAGAAAATTATCATTTATCGATTATATGGAAAGGACTTGAGGTGAAATCTAAGACGTGAGAATGAAGGCGAAAATACTGATTTGTGGTGCATGGCATCTTCGAGTAAGAAAAAAAATAATTAAAAAAAAAAGAGGATGAATTACAAACTCATTTAGCCAACAACATTTGAGAACTTTGCTTTGAAGAAAACGACAAGGAGCTTAGATTTCGAGCTGCATCAACAGCTAGTTTTGCCTCTGTTTTATCCAGTTATATTCCTTTGCTTGGCTGCGTTTAGCGTTTAGTAGAGCGGTGTGGTAGTAGTGCGATTGACATTGTTTAGCAACTGTACAGATGAGATTAGACTGTACAGATTAGATTAGTGTGATTGACACTGTTTAGCAACTATACAGATGAGATTAGACTGTTCAGATTAGATTAGTTACTGTACAGATGAGATGATTAGAGCAGTGATTGAAACGGAATTTACAGATACTCCATTTGGTCTAAAAACAATGGTGAAACGATCAAATGGTGGTGAAACAATTACAAATAGTCTTGTAAACGTTATTTTTTATAGTTGGAATACTAAAAGAGAGAATTTTTAAAGTAAGTGATCATTTATGTAATTTATGGAAAAAAAATCTGGACTCTCACTCACTAGCGGAAGGTTGGGCTTAAGGCTAAAGAGTAAAGAGTTGAGATATTATAGATTCTGAGGTACACGTGGCAAGAAAAGCGAGAGCAATTGACAACAACATGGGCCCCAGGCTCCGTGGGCTATTTCTCGCTTGCTTTGTCAGTTCCGGTCGTCACTTGGTTTCGTTTGCTCGCTTCCCTGCTTCATAATTCATACGCCACATCAAAATCAAACGCCACCCAAGGAAACCTAAAAATCCTCGGAAGTTGGAACTCAGTTGGTACAATGTTTCTTTTTCTCTATTATTTTCGTCGAATTACGTCTTTTTCTTAGTAATTTATGCTATTTACTCTTTGACATTTTCCCTCCTTTTATCTGGTGCTGTTTTCTGGTCCTGTTCGGTCTCAGTATTTTTTTATTAGTTTAGAAAATCATAGGAATTTTCTTTTCTTTTTTTTTTTTAAATTGATACTGCATTGGGTTTTGGTAATGGAGGAGGATTTTAAATTCTTATTTTATGGTCTTGCTTAGCATGTAGAATATAGAAAAATATAAAAATTGTGAATCTTTGTTAAGTTGTTTGCTAGGATTGCACGCTTATGTTTGGGTACTGAACTGAGTGATTGTTCACTTTCATGTCATAAAGTTCACACCTTTTTCCCATTTTCTTCGAGTTACCATTTGACCTTGTCCCACTTTTATGCTTTTGTTTATTTGGAGCTGTTTTTGTATTGATTGAGATCAACTAAATGGAATTAGTTTAATCAATTTTAACAGCTCTGTCCCTGGATAGACTGAATAGAGAAGAGGCAAGAGGTTTATGAACGAATTACAGACTGTTCCGTTGCTAGGTGCCAATAAAATGGCATTAAATACCCAAGTATCTCCTGATATTGTTCCTGTGCTTAACAATTCTTCTGATCCTGCACAAACTCTTGCTGCTAATGGGAATGATAGTGCCCTGCGGGGAAAAGATGTGGATTGGCATGATCAGGAACGACTTTCAGGGTTTATATTTATGTGCAATGGAAGAACAAAACCACAGTGCTATCGTTACCGTGTATTTGGTCTTCCTGCTGGAAAAATGGAAGTTGTTGAGAAAATCAAGCCAGGCATGAAGCTTTTTCTGTATGATTTTGAATTGAAGCTTCTGTATGGGATATATGAGGCAACCTCTGTTGGAACATTGAACCTGGAACAAACTGCTTTTGATGGGAGGTTTCCTGCCCAGGCAAGTCATCCTTGTACCTTTTTATACTTGCATAATTAATTAAAAGCATATGATATTCAAGTCAAGCCTAGACCAGCTTCATAGTTAGTATTAAAAATCCATGCTGAGATACTGTTTGGGAGGGCTCCTCATTTCTAATACCATTATGCTGTTGCCCTGTGCTTTTATCTGCCTGATACACCTGTTCTTCCATACACAAAGGAACAAGATAGCTGTCACTTGTTGGCCTTCATAAAGTTTTGACAGACTTGCCATGGAATCACTCACTGTTCTAAAAAGTGTTATTCTCTAGTTTTTCAGTTTAGCAAGCAGAGACACCCAGGACAGATCCATGACATGTTTATATTGCCTCATTGCCTCTATATTTTTCAACTATCTGAAATCTCTCTTTTTTGTACAATTATGATCCTGATTCTTGCCATTCTAACCTTGAGAAATCAAGAGAAACAAACTAATATTTTGGCTGCATATGCATCAGTATCTGAATGGTTGGTATAGGTTTTTATATGCTCAAGCTGATTTTAGCATTAAGCCAACATAACATAGCACTCATGATGTATAAGAAATGGGCTCTTAGGACTTGATTAGTGACCTACAGGAATATAATTTGGCAACAAGCTATTGATGGGTATTAGCATAGCCATAGACATTGCTCAAGGTGTTATTCATCGTTTCTTCTTCTTGTGTGGTTAGGATTCTCATTAAGGTTATTGAAAAGCCAAATATCAACTTGAAGCTTTAGCATCTCTATATTAAATTGTCTGCAAGATCATTGGTCTATCAAGCTGGACTCATACATGCACAAATGATATTCCATCCTACTAGATGCTTACACTTTTTTCTAATTGACTGGAAGCATAAGTCCCCTATTTTAGTTGTAGTCAGATTAGTTTTGGTGTTCTCTGTTCACTTCTAAATACATGTCGTTTTTCAGGTGGGATTCAGGATCTATAAGGATTGTTTACCTCTGCATGAGAGTTCTTTCAAACATGCCATCAAATATAACTACCAGAAGGGCTTAAAGTTCAATCAAGAACTCAACCAGCAGCAGGTAAGGTGGATTCATGCAACCTTTTCTTTTACATGTAATGTTTTTCTCTTACTCTCCTTTTTTATTGAAAAGCATTATACTATGGTGCAGGTGAGGAGTCTATTGTCATTGTTTCGTCCTTTGACAGCGTCAACACCCAAGCCTCTGCGGCTAATGGGACATCAAGCTGTGCAAAATCAATCAAGCCTACCTTTTATTAAGGATGCATTTGCTCAAGTTGTAGAGTCTCAGCATACTTCTCAGCATTCTCCGCATACTTCTCAGCATTCTCAGCAGACAGGGCTTCAGGAACATGAGTGTTACAGACCCCAGTTGAGCACAGGCCATTACCATCCAGTGTTGGACCCTCAAGTCTCACTTGCTCCAGTGGATCCAAATGTAACTGCGAGCCAAATCAGTTATGTTCAACAAATTTCAGAGAGTCAGAATATTCTACAAAGTGCGCCTTCTTTGCAGCAGCATTATTTTGGATACCCTATTAACATGGGCCATTCATATCCAACTATGATGACACAAGTTTGGCCAACATCAGATGGTCAATATTATATTGCTTCTCAGCCATATGTTCCTGGATACCCTACTCAACCTGTACCAGACCATTATAACAGGTATCTTTTCCTTTTCATGATGTGTAAGGATTTTAGGACTTGAAATTTTGGTCTCAAAAACAAGTGTTTTTGGCTGGTAACTGTTACTAAGAAACTGTTTTGTTGCTCAGAACACAAGTTGGTGCATTTTTGTTCTTACCTTCTTTTGCCCTGAAATTTGTTGCATAGAAGCACTTTTCTCTACTTCAGAAGTATGTATGAATATCCTTAAGGGGAACATTAAAAGTTAAATTCTATGGCAGTGATGACCCTTAATACCTAAATCCACAGATAAGAATCCACATTTCCCACTGTTTTCTATCTCGTTAGATGTTAGTGTTTTCCATGCAAATTGCACTTGTTTTTAAATTGAAAAAATTGTCATGGTTCTATATTTTCTAAATGGTACTTATTTTGTGTGATTGCAGATATGGGACAATGGGTATTGATCAACAGGCTGGCTCAGGGGATAAGTATCAGTCAGCGTTACAGAGAGAGGGGGAAAACAGTTCAGCAGAGGGTAGTTTTATCCAGTACTATAGTTCCTACCCATCACTTGCATCCTCCAGCTTTACACCAGCAATGTTGGGAAGTGGGAATATACCAGAAGTGGGAATACCACAAGCTGCAAACGGGGCTCTTCCCCATCCCCATGCTTACTCTTATCCCTTTACAGGAGCAGCTCCGACTCATCATTGACTTACACAGTAAGATTATGGAATCTTGAATCTTAAGGGTGTTTGCATATGAAATTTAAGTACCGTGCAAGGTATATTAATTGTTTATAATGGTTTTAGTTGTTCTGCAAAGAGTAAATAAGGGTGGGAGTAAACTTTTGGTTAATTGGTGATGTACTAGGAAATTACACTGATAGATAGATTCAAGTGGCAAAGTGCTGACTAGCTTGACTGAATATGTTAGCAGTCTTTGGAATTTTTGCCGTGAAGCTTCATCACTAATTTAACTGGCCATTTTAGTAGGTGAAATTTCTTGTTCATCTCTAGGAATACTTTTGATGTGGAAGTACTGGCTCGGCCAAATTGCCTCAGCATTTTTCTGTATTTTGCTGCGAAACTTCCTCATTCATTGAATAGCCATTTTAAACTCATTACATTTACCAGGCAAATATGATTGCAGCTGAATGTTGGACCACCTAGTGCAGGTTGATCTTGACTTAGACCCACCAACTTGACTATAGATTTCCTTGTCAGAAGTATGAAATCTTTGGTCCTTGGCCTGTTGGTTGATTGCCATAAACTTCAAAGTGGGTTTTCCATGAAATGGAATCAGAGTATGAGTATCCCATTTCATATTATTATTATTTGATTTTTATCATTTCCATCAAACTTACGTGTATCTTGGCTGGAAGGGTAGCAAGTAGATAGAGGGGACTTTTTTGGTTTAACTAATTTGCATGTCTATATCTACTTCCACTCCACTACCCCACCCAACACCACCAATTCATGCTTGTAGTGGTTGACCTCTTGACCCTTTGTGCTCGTTGACTCCATGACATTTTTTATGGAACATCAAGTGATTTCTTTGGATTTGGCCTGAAAATGTAGCAGTAGTTATTGCTTCCCATTACTGTAAATAAGGCTCTTGATTTGCTAGACAGATCTGGGATTTCCCCAAGTGCTGCACCATGAGAAACCATCATGGGTTCCCTTGCTCTGTCTCTTCTTTTGAACTAGTTTTCTCAAAATATCTTGTATCAAACAAAAAGACAAACATAACTTAATAGTAGTATATAAATAGAAATAGTTAGTGTTGTATTTAGATAAAAGAAAAGAAGAAAGTAAAGTGGGGGCCATAATGGAAAATGTTTTGGTGCCCCATGAGCTATGCTTCAGATTGAAGATTTGATACCCACTTTTCATCGATCGTTTAAAATAGTAGGGCAATTGCAATTACGTGGGTTTTGGGGTCTACTAATTATGCTTTGCTTTTGGGAGTTTAGCTGTGAACAAGACGCCGACTGCTGACTGATTGTGCCTCTAATCTCTAGGGCAATGCCAGCATTTGCTTTGTCTTTCATTTCATTAGTTTCCCATGAATGATGTTCCTTCATTCCTTGCATTTCTGCATTATTTTGATTCACTTCATGGAAATTTTGAGTATATCTGTCTTCCTCTCTATAGATTGTAGGCGCCTTTAGAATTTTACTTGTACTTTGTGAAACTTTGGGACCCAAATCCCTTTTTCCATGTTGCAGGCTTGCAGCCACCTACAAGTGATCCCTAAATTTTGGGTGGTAAAAGTTATTTGTAATCGATTAATTCTTAAACCCAATTGAATTAACTTTTACTTGAAGAAACCTACATCTATGTTTTATGATTGCTTCCTCGCACGGTCACACTCCACGAACTTCAATTATTCCTAAGGGTTCTTTCATTCCATTTGCCGTTGCCGTTGCCCTTTTTTTTTTTTTTTCCTTTTTCCCTCGAGTTATTATTAATTCCCTCGAGTTATTATTAAAGGTGGTAAAATAAATCCGAACTTATAAAATCCGCATCTGATTAATGAAAAATGCCAAATGCTTGAACCCATCTGAACCCTAACTAGAATATGAAATAATTAGAATATGAAAAAACCCGATTCGAACGTGAAGAAAACCTGATCGGTTCTTAAAAAACATGGAAATAAATGATAATCTTAAGATTGCCAAAAAAATGATAATCTTAAGTAAGGTATATTTGAATTTTGTAATTGCTAATTGCTGACAGCCTTCTCACAAAAAGGTTAGTATTGAATAGAACAAAATGGCATCGAATCAAAGCTTGAGTGCGAGTGATACTTGGATATGGAAAAATAGAAATTAAATTTTTTGCACAAGAGTGATAATATAAACCCAAACACCTGTAAGTGCATTTGTTGAAAATTCTTGAAGCAAGGGTTTTAACAAATATACTTTCATAAATTGAACTTACATTCACTTGCCATCTCAATCAAAACACTTGATGACTTTTGGTGCAAATAAACAGTTTAATTAGTTGCCAATCATGGCATGAGCAATGTCCCCCAAAAACATTACCACTGTTTCATATCAATACACTCATGTTATCAAAAGTTATAATATCAATTACTATATCAAATACAACTTTATTAAAAAGCATAAAAAATAGTAGAAATAAGAAAAGTAGGGGACCATGATGAAAGACATTATTTTAAACTTTACATATCATCATGTCTAGCGTTTAAGTCACCAACCAAAATGAAATTTGGTTGTTTCTAAATTGGACCCCACTTCTTATACATTTTAACTAAACAAAGAATCAAGACATATTAAAAATTGATCATGAAAAAATAAGGATGATTAAAATAATAATAACATGTGGCATTGTTGTATTAATGTATGACCATGGACATTTGCTTGACAGAAGACTCCAATCTGGGTCTTTAAAAATTGTATTATACACTTATTAATTGAACTAATTAAACAATTTTTTTCGTATGAATCCTAGTAGTATGGTTAATTTAGGATTGAACTCTAATTGGGTCATAAACATAGAGAAAATTTTTCCAACGCCTATTTTCAATTAAGTGTTATATATTTCGTAATAGAGTCTACCTCAAACATTTCAACAAATGAAATTTATTTTTTAATACTTGGGTTCTAAAGGGAGTTATAAGTACATTCTAACTGCTAGATGATCCAAATCTAACTTTGACTTCTCTATTACATATATTAAAAAAGTTTTTTTTGGCATCATTACATATTAAATATGTATGACAAATTACACAATACATCAGTGTGAAGTTTAACAAATTACACAATTGAGTTTTGAAGGATGACATGTGTCTTTTAGGGACTAGATTGAAATATTTAAAACTTAATTAATTAAAAAAATGATATGTGTCAACTCCACAACCTGCTTGTGGAGTCCAAAATTTACACCGTCGGTGTATCAAATAATTACCCAATATATATATATATATAATATAACAATAAAAAAAATTTAAAGAAAAAAAATTTAAAACCATAAGATTGCTTCTGTTTGTTAGTTACCATAGTGTTGGTGAAAAGGAAAGCTTACCTTACCTTACCTGCACAAAACTTGAATTTAATCAGAAATTACCGAACATTTTTTTTTCTTTTTTGAATGTATGCTTTATTATGAAATTATGATCATGATTTATGATATATATATAGCCAATCAAAACGCGCTTTGAACAACGCGCTTTTGTATTTTTTTTTGTTTGCTGATTTCATTTTTGCGAAGAAAAGGGACAGCAGACAAAGAAAGCGGGCCATTTTCCTAACATTGTCGAAAAAATTTGAAGCTCAATTTACTGAATTTTGGTGAAATTTCTTACATATGTATTTTATCTTTAAAGTTTTTTTTTTTTTTTAACGCTAACATTACATATGTATTTTCATGTATTTTAATGTCCCTAATGAAATTGTCCCCATAAAATATTGTATTAAGAAAAAAAAAATATCCTCTACAATTTCGAAAAATTTTGGCTCATGCATATATATTGCTTGTCGCAGTAAAAAAACGAAGTCCGGGAGTATTGACTTCAGAGATGGGAAATTGCTGCTCGGACGTCGGCGGCGGGATGACGGCTGTGGGAGGCACCGCCGCCTCCGCCTCCGCCTCCGGTGACAATCAAAACGATGCCATAGACGCTTACTTGAAGTCTCGTGGCATCCATGGCCTCTTCTCTCAGATCGAGGTTCTTCATTTTTCCTATCAAACTTTTTTTTTTTCATTTTCTTTTTCGTTTCTCTTCGGTTACTTTAGTGCTTGATGACTAAAATGCCTAGTTATGGCTTATGATGGACTGCGAATTTACTTTCTACTCGAGTAGATGATTGGCTAGTCGATTCCACGCAGCCTTTTACAGCTTAATTTGATGAAAATTTTCCAAATTCAGGAACTAGTAAATTTTAGGTTTGTTAGTATATGGATTTGGAGAATTGGAGTCTCTTTTATTGACTAGATAAGCTGGTATCTGTCTGGTGTTCTCAGAATTTTGTTAAATTCGTTAGCGCAGTATTTGTTTTTTGCATACTCTGCTGTTGTTCGACTCTTAATTGCAAAATCAATGGTATGCAGTTATCATTTTCTGCTACAAATTTGCGAGACCGTGATGTTTTCTCCAAGGTATGTACTTATATAATTGTTCTGCAAAAATCAACCCTGCTTAGTTGGTCTACAAGCAATGATGTAATTATGAAATTTGGCGCTGAATATTTGCATTATCTTATTTAATATTGTACTTTGTTATGAAATTAATCTTAATGAGGACAATTCAGGAAATAGATTTGATGATAGCTTACTTATGCAAAGTTACAAGCTTAAGAGGCCACATGCTGTTGCCTTAGCGGATAGCTGGCATTAGAATCTGTGAAGGGTCTTTATGGTTTGCTGTGACATAATAAATTCCTCTGAAAGTGCAATTAGGAATTAGGAGTTGAATGCGAGAAGTTCTATATGGAGAAATTTATGTGACTAAATGATACTTAGATATCATATGAGTAGATGAAAATGTGCAATGCAACTGATGAAGAGATGCTAGCTCGTTTTATAGAGAAGAAGGGTATGGTATGCTCTAGGCTGAGTGACTGCTAGAGTAGTAGTGACAAGAAAAGGTTAAAGATCATGCCATGTGTCAAGGATGACATATATCAGGCACTGACATGATGCAAAGTACTTAAAGAACTCCTTTATTAATCCCATACCTGACAAGCAAAGACTCTTTTAAACATTCTAAGAATATGAGCTTATTGAATCCAAAATTCGTTTCACCTATTTTTTGGATTAATCCCATCGTCTTGATTGAATCTTTAGTTGAACTTTTGCATCAACTAATGACCTTTATTCACTTTACTGCAATGCTTTATTCTTTAGTCATGAGAATTGTACTTTTGTTGCAGAAAACTTAGCCTGATATCTCATAAGTTTTGTTTCCTATAGAGTGATCCAATGGTGGTAGTCTATATTAAAGAAAAAGATGGAGCAATCACAGAAGTATTTCGTACTGAAGTAGTTCTCAATTCATTGAATCCTACATGGATCACAAAGTATACAATCACTTATCACTTTGAGGTTGTCCAAACCTTGCTGTAAGTTTTATTTCTTCCATTATTTTGTTTTTTGTTAGCTAAATGGTGATCTGAGTTCTGATGTAATTTAATTTGTTGGATTACACTTGATTGCAGGTTTCATGTTTTTGATGTTGACACTCAGTTTCACAATGTTGAAGTAAAGGTATAATTGAGTAATGCTTCAGTTGCTTGTTCCTCGCCCATGTTGCCTTCTTTATAAATAGTTTAGTTTGCATGCTGACAAACATGGAGGAAACATGAATAATGTTTCTGTGTAATATTCTATTTATTTATGTTATTTAATTAGGATTTGTTTTCTTGGAAGTCAAAATTTATTACCATGCTTATACATGGTTTGCCATATCATTTGAGTTTTGCTAATGAAGAAGATTTACAATAATTTCTCCTCATGTCACTCTTATAGTAGAGCATGTAACCGTGAATTATGTTGTTGATGGTTTCACTTCTCTGGACAGATGCTTAAGCTGGAGGAGCAGCAATCTCTTGGTGAGGCTAGTTGTGCATTGTCACAGGTACGGCATGCATAAGTTTTCTTAGTAGTTCTTTCTTTCTCTTGTTAATTGAAAACCCTCTTTCTAAAATAAGCTTTGGGGGTCTTCACCTACAGTTTCTCAATACTTAATTTAGTTAAATTACAAATTTTGATTTAGTTATTGATCCAATACTTGATTCTCTCTTGCAGATTTTAACCAAACCAAACAGGTCATTGACCTTGGATCTTGTACGTAGAGAGGAACCTGTCACATCCCATTCCCAACACAGTGGAAAGCTTACTGTGCATGCTGAGGAATTGTTTAGCTCAAGGACTACTGCAGAGATGACGTTAAAGTGCACGGACTTGGAATCTAAGGATCTCTTCTCAAAAAGTGTATGCACCGTTGATTTCAAGTTTTCTTTTACTTTGCTAGATTTGATCAGGAATATTAGTTACTTTTGGTGAATGTGTGGACTTATACGTGCAGGACCCCTTTTTGGTCATATCAAAACTTGTGGAGAGTGGGATTTCTATTCCTGTATGTAAAACTGAAGTCTTAAAGAATGATCTCAACCCAATTTGGAAGCCAGTGTTTCTGAATATTCAACAAATTGGAGCCAAGGTATAGAAAGTTTTTTTATTTACTTTTGAACAAGATTTACTATTTCTTTGATTCTTTACACGAAAGAGTAAGGTTTTGTCTGTAATGGCCAGTCATGCCTTGTAGGAACAACTATTTTTTCTTTCCATCAATGTGTTAATCATTCCTGTTAGTGTTCATGATCTTGCTCAAAAGCCTGAGGCTGAGTGCTCAAAGCATGGAATTGGTTATTAATATTGGGCTGCCTATAAATTAATATCAGCTTTTGAAACATTCAGTTATTTGTGTAATATGAGCCAATATTTTTATCATTGTTATTGAGCATTTGCATTAAGTTTGCCATTTTCATTTCTCCACTTGCTATTTTTTGAATTTTCATTTTTTACATAAACTTGCAGGATAGTCCATTAGTGATAGAGTGCTTTAACTTCAACAGCAATGGCAAGCATGATCTGATCGGGTAATTTTAGATTTTCTTTCCTTTTTTTCCTCTCTTTGGAGTTTGGACACTTGCTGATATGGCTCTTTTTTTGGGGGGGAGGGTTTATCAGAAAAGCTCAGAAATCACTAGCAGATTTGGAAAAGCTTCATTCTGGAGGGGAAGGAGAACATTTATTTGTGCCAACTCTGGTTGGGCACGATTTGCAGAACAAGGTTTATATCTATATGAATTGGAACTAACTGCATAACAAAGTTTTTTTTTTTTTGTATTTGGCTTTATTTTGCTAAGCTGCTAACTTTGATGCAGACATTAAAAAGCAGGCTTTTTGTGGACAAATACTCCGAGACTGTCCAACATACTTTCCTGGATTACTTGGCTGCGGGTTTTGAGCTGAACTTCATGGTGGCTATCGATTTCACTGGTACTTTCCTGTTTACTTGGGCTAATGTTACATGTGGACCCAGTTACTTTTTTCTACTAAATTTTAGGAGATTCAAGCATCAAGTTGGCCTTACTTCCAATCTGCATTTGAGTTGTGCCCTTAGTTAGATGTCAACTTTCGGTGGTTATAGATTAATTCTGCCTTGATTTGCAAAGGCATAGTCGTGCTTTAACCCTGTCATATGTGGTGTCCTTTGTGTCAAATATTAGCAACGTCTCCCTGTCTTTTCTTGTTCACTTAAACGACATAACATCAATGAAGTTAATTGAGGACCAGTATGGACAAAAAATCTGTACTAATGGGGATTTTCTGGGCTTAAAAGTAGTGTACTGAATTAAATAACAATTTAAAGAGTACAAGGACCAGTACTGCTATTATTTCATCTCGTTTCTCTCCATTTCCTTTTCCCCTTAGTTTAACAAATTGTTCAGGATGAAAACCCAAAAGATGCTGCAAATGTATGTCTAAGGTCTTAATGATGCTGCAGTGCTGCATGGAAATAAGCAGCATGAAGCTTCCAAGCAACTAAGACTCTTGGATTTGCTTATGAAGTGACATATGATACACATGGAAGGCATCATTTGTGCCATTTGACAAAAGTGCCTTAGGTTATATATGATCTTACATTTTAGTTCTTTATTCATTGTGGTTTGTCAGCTTCAAATGGAAATCCCCGCCTCCCTGATTCTTTGCATTATATTGATCCGTCAGGACGGCCGAATGCATACCAGAAAGTAAGAAATATATCTTTTTAATTGTTTTCTTTTTCCTCCATTTTTTGGGTACACAGGAGATTAATGTTATACCTCTTTTTGCCCAGGCGATCTATGAGGTTGGAGAGGTATTGCAGTTTTATGATGCAGACAAGCGCTTTCCAGCCTGGGGATTTGGAGCGCGGCCCATTGATGGTCCGGTTTCTCATTGTTTCAACTTGAATGGAAGCAGTAACTACTGTGAGGTGAGCAGTTGCTATTGCAAATCTACTTTCAGCAACTCATGTGCCCTCTCTGTGCCTGATATTGACAAAATATCATTATCTCTCAGGTTGAAGGGATCCGAGGAATTATGATGGCCTATACCAGTGCCCTCTTTAATGTTTCTCTTGCAGGGCCAACACTGTTTGGGCATGTGATTAACAGAGCAGCATTGATTGCCAGCCAATCTCTTGCTGATGATGCTCCCAAATACTATGTTTTGTTGATAATCACGGTAAGATAGAAAAATATAATGATAAACAAAGGGATGGCTTTTGGTAAACATCTATGTGATTGGTATTCATAGCCAGCGTTTTCCTTTTCTTTCTTATAACAGTAGGTCTACTATTCTTACTTGAAAAAAGTTGCTAACTTATGTTCTGCTTTCTGTACTTGTTAATATTGCTCTAGGATGGGGTAGTAACTGATCTCCAAGAAACCAAAGATGCCCTTGTAAAAGCATCTGACCTTCCGTTGTCAATCCTCATTGTTGGAGTCGGAGGAGCTGACTTCAAAGAAATGGAGGTACGTACTACTTACCCGGTTCATATCAATTTAAGCATAGCTTGGGTAGTTATCAAATTTTTAGCAGAAGTTGACTAGAAGATTCTATTGGATTCTTCTTAACCATATCTCTTTTACAGATTTTAGACGCAGATAAGGGGGAAAGACTCGAAAGCTCAACCGGACGTGTTGCTTCACGTGATATTGTTCAGTTTGTTCCATTTAGAGATGTACAGAGTAAGTCTATATCTAGTTCACTTCCAATGGTACTTACATGACAACTAACTAAAATGCATTGGTTATAACACCCGTTTTCATGTGCAGGCGGTGAGATTTCTATTGTTCAATCACTTCTAGCAGAATTACCAACACAATTTTTAACCTACATGCGAAGCAGAGATATTAAACCAAGCAGTTGATGTTTGTAAAGCATTGTACATATATCAGAATTATTTTTGCCTGTTTTTTTCAGTTTTTTTAGGCCTCAAGTTTTTGCCTATTGTTGAAATGCCCACCATGGTTTTTCCTTTTTATGAGGCATGTTCTATCCAAGTGGATCATGTCTCTTGTCAGACGACAAAATATGAATTATCAAGTTGGATTGAAAGATTGATCAGGTCAAACCTTAAGCTTTGCCCGTTGCGACTGTCTGCTGCCAGCCTTGGCCGGCATGTCGCAACGGGCTGAAGAAGAGAGACAGACGTGAATTACAATGTGGCAACACGAAATGGGTGCTGCTGCTTCTTTATAATTTCAAATCCTAAAATTTTTGGTCGGATTTATGTAACTTTGACAATGTTTAATGTTACATAACGATCTGCTGCCTTTTAAGAAAAATATCACTAGTCTTCTTCTTCCAAAAAAAAAAAA
>AWUE01023870.1:0-61320 GCA_001974825.2 Corchorus olitorius
AAAAAAATAAACGAACGTCAAAAAGATTAAAGTTTTTTTCATGCTTCTAATATCATTTTTCCAACTTTTTTCAAAATCAATTTCTAATTAAATCGTAACAAGTTTCAGATGCTAGTAAAAACAAATCCTTATATCCAATGTGGCTGAGATTTGGTAAGATGAATATAGATATTTCAGGAAGTCTTTGCGCCCAAAATCATGTAAAATTGAGCCGGACTCCGGAATGCGTTTTTAGTCAAAAACTGTAATAGTTAGTACACGATTTCAGCAAAAAACTGGCACAAAAAATTTTTTCACAATTTTTTGCAACAATACTTAGAAAAAATATATAATTGAACATCAAAAAGATTGACATGATTTTCACGCTTTTAAATATCGTTTTCCCATTTTTTTCCGATTAAATCGATACAAGATACAGATACTCGCAAAAACAAATCCTTATATCGAATGTGGCTGAGATTTGGTTAGATGAATATAGAAATTTAAAGGAGACTTTGCGCCCAAAATCATGCAAAATTGAGCCGAGCTCCGGAACGCATTTTTATCCAAAAATCGTGATGGTAAGTACACGATTTTGACTAAAAACTTACCAGAAAAATATTAACTCAAATTTTACCACAATGTAGTTGGGTCAAATCAGTCTTTGGAAAACTATTATAATAGTAAAACTGATTTACGATTTGAAACTTATAGCAATTTAAACTGATTTAAAATGTTACACGCCCTTTTGAATGGACTTCTGACGGTCCATACGATCTATATATGATATATCTATCTAATTCGCATCACGCGTTTTTAGCCAAAAAAAAGGTAATGGTTAGTACACGATTTTCGGCTAAAATTTTGCAAAAATTGATCCCAAAAATTTTCCTTAAATTTTTTGCCACACTACTTAGAAAAAATATATAATACAACGCCAAAAATATTAAAGGTTTTTTCACGCTTCTTATACCATTTTGCCAACTTTTTCCCGAATTAATTTATAAATAAATCGAAACAAGATTCAGATGCTCGTAAAAGCAAATTCTTATATCGAATGTAGCTGAGATTTTGTTAGATCAATATAGAAATTTTAAGGCGTCTTTGCGCCCAAAATCATGCAAAATTGAGCCGGGCTCCGGAACACGTTTTTAGCCAAAAACCGTGATGGTTAGTACACGATTTCGGCTAAAAAAAACAAAGAATTTTTTTTTCAATTTTTTTCAACAATACTCAGAAAAAATATATAATTCAACACCAAAAAGATTGACGTGATTTTCACAATTCTAAATATCGTTTTCCCATATTTTTTTCGAATTAATTTCTAATTAAATCGATATAGGATTCAGATACTCGTAAAATAAATCCTTATATGGAATGTGGCTAAGATTTGGTTACATGAATATAGAAATTTAAAGGAGTCTTTGCGCCCAAAATCATGCAAAATTGAGCCGGGCTCCGGAACGCATTTTTAGCCAAAAACCGTGATGGTTAGTACACGATTTCGTCTAAAAACTTACCGGAAAATTTTTTATCAATTTTTTGCAACAATATTGAGAAAAAATATATAATTCAACACCAAAAAGATTGACGTGATTTTCACGATTATAAATATCGTTTTCCCATTTTTTTCCGAATTAATTTCTAATTAAATCGATACAAGATTCAGATACTCGTAAAAACAAATCCTTATATCGAATGTGGCTGAGATTTGGTTAGATGAATATAGAAATTTTAAGGAGTCTTTGCGCCCAAAATCATGCAAAATTGAGCCGGGCTCCGGAACGCGTTTTTAGCCAAAAACCGTGATGGTTAGTACACGATTTCGGCTAAAAACTGACCCGAAAATTTTTTCTCAATTTTTTGCAACAATACTCAGAAAAAATATATAATTCAACACCAAAAAGATTGACGTGATTTTCACGATTCTAAATATCGTTTTCCCATTTTTTTCCGAATTAATTTCTAATTAAATCGATACAGGATTCAGATACTCGTAAAAACAAATCCTTATATCGAATGTGGCTGAGATTTGGTTAGATCAATATAGAAATTTTAAGGCGTCTTTGCGCCCAAAATCATGCAAAATTGAGCCGGGCTCCGGAACATGCATTTTAGTCAAAAACCGTGATGGTTAGTACACGATTTCGTCTAAAAACTGACTCGAAAATTTTTTTCTCAAATTTTTTGCAACAATACTCAGAAAAAATATATAATTCAACACAAAAAAGATTGACGTGATTTTCACGATTATAAATATCGTTTTCCCATTTTTTTCCGAACTAATTTCTAATTAAATCGATACAAGATTCATATACTCGTAAAAACAAATCCTTATATCGAATGTGGCTGAGATTTGGTTACATGAATATAGAAATTTAAATGAGTCAGTGCGCCCAAAATCATGCAAAATTGAGTCGGGCTCCGGAACGCGTTTTTATCCAAAAACCACGATGGTTAGTACACGATTTGGACTAATATATGACCCGAAAAATTTTAACTCAATTTTTCCACGACGTAGTCGGTTCAAATCAGATTCCGGAAATGTATTATAATAGTAAACCCGATTTACGGTTTGAAAGTTATGGCATTTTTAAGTTGACCCACCTGCAGGAACTTCAGGCCCAAAATCCAAAACGTTACACGCCCTTTCGAACGGTCTTCTAACGGTCCATACGATCTATATATGATATATCTATCTCATCCGCATCATGCGTTTTTAGCCAGAAAAACGTTATGGTTTATACACGATTTCGGCTAAACTTTTGCAAAAATTGATCCTAAAAATTTCCTTAATTTTTTTGCTACACAATTTAGAAAAAATATACAATACAACGCCAAAAAGATTAAAGGTTTTTTCACGCTTCTAATATCATTTTTCCAACTTTTTTCCGAATTAATTTATAATTAAATCGAAACAAGATTCAGATGCTCGTAAAACCAAATCCTTAAATCCAATGTGGCTGAGATTTGGTTAGATGAATATAGATATTTCAAGGAGTCTTTGCACCCAAAATCATGCAAAATTGAGGCTGGCTTTGAAACGCGTTTTTAGCCAAAAAACTGTGATGGTTAGTACACGATTTCAGCTAAAAACTGACCCGAAAACTTTTTTCTCAATTTTTGCAACAATACTCAGAAAAAATATATAATTCAACACCAAAAAGATTAACGTGATTTTCACGATTCTAAATATCGTTTTCCCATTTTTTTCTGAATTAATTTCTAATTAAATCGATACAGGATTCAGATACTCGTAAAAACAAACCCTTATATCGAGTGTGGCTGAGATTTGGTTAGATAAATATAGAAATTTTAAGGCGTCTTTGCGCCCAAAATCATGCAAAATTGAGCAGGGCTCCGGAACGCATTTTTAGCCAAAAACCGTGATGGTTAGTACACGATTTCGTCTAAAAACTGACCCAAAAATTTTTTATCAATTTTTTGCAACAATACTCAGAAAAAATATATAATTCAACACAAAAAGATTGACGTGATTTCCACTAATATAAATATCGTTTTCCCATTTTTTTCCGAACTAATTTCTAATTAAAACGATACAAGATTCAGATACTCGTAAAAACAAATCCTTTTATCGAATGTGGCTAAGATTTGGTTACATGAATATAGATATTTCAAGGAGTCTTTGCACCCAAAATCATGCAAAATTGAGCCGGGCTCTGGAACGCGTTTTTATCCAAAAACTGTTATGGTTAGTACACGATTTGGGCAAATATATGACCCGAAAAATTTAAACTCAATTTTACCACGACGTAGTCGGTTCAAATCAGTTTCCTGAAAGGTATTATAGTAGTAAACCCGATATACGGTTTGAAAGTTATGGCATTTTTAAATTGACCCACCTGCAGGAACTTCAGGCCCAAAATCCAAAACGTTACACGCCATTTCGAACGGACTTCTGACGGTCCATACGATCTATATGATGATATATCTATCTCAACCGCATCACGCGTTTTTAGCCAAAAATACGTTATGGTTTATACACGATTTTGGCTAAAATTTTGCAAAAATTGATCCGAAAAATTTTCCATAATTTTTTTGCCACACAATTTAGAAAAAAAATATACAATACAACGCCAGAAAGATTAAAGGATTTTTCACGCTTCTAATATCATTTTTCCAACTTTTTTCCGAATTAATTTATAATTAAATCGAAACAAGATTCAGACGCTCGTAAAAACAAATCCTTAAATCCAATGTGGCTGAGATTTGGTTAGATGAATATAGATATTTTAAGGAGTCTTTGCACCCAAAATCATGTAAAATTGAGCCTGGCTCCGAAACGCGTTTTTAGCCTAAAAACCGTGATGATAAGAACACGATTTCGGCTAAAAACTGACCCGAAAATTTTTTTCTCAATCTTTTGCAACAATACTCAGAAAAAATATATATTTCAACGCCAAAAAGATTGACGTGATTTTCACGCTTCTAAATATCGTTTTCCCATTTTTTTTCCGAATCAATTTCTAAAATAATCGAAACAAAATTCATATACTCGTAAAAACAAGTCCTTATATCGAATGTGGCTGAGAATTTGTAAGATGAATAAAGATATTTCAAGGAGTATGTGCGCCAAAAATCATGCAAATTGAGCCGGGCTCCGGAACTCGTTTTTAGCCAAAAACCGTGATGGTTAGTACACGATTTCGTCTAAAAACTGACCCAAAAAATTTTTTCTCAATTTTTTGCAACAATACTCAGAAAAAATATATAATTCAACACCAAAAAGATTGACGTGATTTTCACGATTGTAAATTTCGTTTTCCCATTTTTTTTCCGAATTAATTTCTAATTAAATCGATACAAGATTCAGAGACTCGTAAAAACAAATCCTTATATGGAATGTGGCTAAGATTTGGTTACATGAATATAGAAATTTAAAGGAGTCTTTGCGCCCAAAATCATGCAAAATTGAGCCGGGCTCCGGAACGCGTTTTTAGCCAAAAACCGTGATGGTTATACACGATTTCGGCTAAAAATTGACCGAAAATTTTTTTCTCAATTTTTTGCAACAATACTAAGAAAAAATATATAATTCAACACCAAAAAGATTGACGTGATTTTCACGATTCTAAATATCGTTTTCCCATATTTTTTTCCGAATTAATTTCTAATTAAATCGATACAGGATTCAGATACTCGTAAAAACAAATCCTTATATGGAATGTGGCTAAGATTTGGTTACATGAATATAGAAATTTAAAGGAGTCTTTGCGCCCAAAATCATGCAAAATTGAGCCGGGCTCCGGAACGCGTTTTTAGCCAAAAACCGTGATGGTTAGTACACGATTTCGTCTAAAAACTGACCCGAAAAATTTTTTCTCAATTTTTTGCAACAATACTCAGAAAAAATATATAATTCAACACCAAAAAGATTGACGTGATTTTCACGATTCTAAATATCGTTTTCCCATTTCTTTTCCGAATTAATTTCTAATTAAATCGATACAGGATTCAGATACTCGTAAAAACAAATCCTTATCTGGAATGTGGTTGAGATTTGGTTAGATCAATATAGAAATTTTAAGGAGTCTTTGCATCCAAAATCATGCAGAATTGAGCCGGGCTCCGGAAGGCGTTTTTAGCCAAAAACCGTGATGTACACGATTTCAGCTAAAAATTGACGCGAATTTTTTTTTTCAATTTTTTGAAACAATACTCAGAAAAAATATATAATTCAACACCAAGGAGTCTTTGCGCCCAAAATCTTGCAAAATTGAGCCAGGCTCCGGAACGCGGCCAAAAACCGTGATGGTTAGTACAAGATTTCGGCTAAAAACTGAGCCGAAATTTTTTTCTCAATTTTTGCAACAATACTCAGAAAAAATATATAATTCAACACCAAAAGATTGACGTGATTTTCACGATTCTAAATATCGTTTTCCCATTTCTTTTCTGAATTAATTTCTAATTAAATCGATACAGGATTCAGATACTCGTAAAAACAAATCCTTATATGGAATGTGGCTAAGATTTGGTTACATGAATATAGAAATTTAAAGGAGTCAGTGCGCCCAAAATCATGCAAAATTGAGTCGGGCTCCGGAACGCGTTTTAGCCAAAAACCGTGATGGTTAGTACATGATTTCGGCTAAAAACTGACTCGAAAAATTTTTCTCAGTTTTTTGCAACAATACTCAGAAAAAATATATAATTCAACACCAAAAAGATTGACGTGAATTTCACGATTCTAAATATCGTTTTCCCATTTTTCTGAATTAATTTCTAATTAGATCGATACAGGATTCAGATACTCGTAAAAACAAATCCTTATATGAAATGTGGCTAAGATTTGGTTACATGAATATAGAAATTTAAAGGAGTCTTTGCGCCCAAAATCATGCAAAATTGAGTCGGGCTCCGGAACGCGTTTTTAGCAAAAAACCGTGATGGTTAGTACACGATTTCGTTTAAAAACTAACCCGAAAAATTTTTCCTCAACTTTTGGCAACAATACTCAAAAAAATATATAATTCAACACAAAAAAGATTGACATGATTTTTACGATTCTAAATATCGTTTTCCCATTTTTTTCTGAATTAATTTCTAATTAAATCAATACAGGATTCAGATACTCGTAAAAACAAATCCTTATATGGAATGTGGCTAAGATTTGGTTACATGAATATAGAAATTTCCCAAAATCATGCAAAATTGAGCCGGACAACGGAACGCGTTTTTAGGCAAAAACCGTGATGGTTAGTACACGATTTCGTCTAAAAACTGACCCGAAAAATTTTTTCCCAATTTTTTGCAACAATACTCAGAAAAAATATATAATTCAACACAAAAAAGATTGACGTGATTTTCACGATTCTAAATATCGTTATCCCATTTTTTCCGAATTAATTTCTAATTAAATCGATACAAGATTCAGATACTCGTAAAAACAAATCATTTTATCGAATGTGGCTGAGATTTGGTTACATGAACATAGAAACTTAAAGGATTCAGTGCGCCCAAAATCATGCAAAATTGAGTCGGGCTCCGGAACGCGTTTTTATCCAAAAACCGTGATGGTTAGTACATGATTTGGGCTAATATATGACCCGAAAAATTGAAACTCAATTTTTCCACGACGTAGTCGGTTCAAATCAGTTTCCTGAAAGGTATTATAATAGTAGACCCGATTTATGGTTTGAAAGTTATAGCATTTTTAAGTTGACCCACCTGCAGGAACTTCAGGCAAAAAATCCAAAACATTACACGCCATTTCGAACGGACTTCTGACGGTCCATACGATCTATATGATGATATATCTATCTCAACCGCATCACCCGTTTTTAGCCAAAAATACGTTATGGTTTATACACGATTTCGGCTAAAATTTTGCAAAAATTGATCCGAAAAAATTTTCTTAATTTTTTGCCACACAATTTAGAAAAAATATACAATACAACGCCAAAAAGATTAAAGCTTTTTTCACGCTTCTAATATCATTTTTCCAACATTTTTCTGAATTAATTTATAATTAAATCGAAACAAGATTCAGATGCTCGTAAAAACAAATCCTTAAATCCAATGTGGCTGAGATTTGGTTAGATGAATATAGATCTTTCAAGGAGTTTTTGCACCCAAAATCATGTAAAATTGAGTCTGGTTCCGAAACGCATTTTTAGCCTAAAAACTGTGATGGTTATTACACGATTTCTGCTAAAAACTGACCCGAAAATTTTTTTCTAAATCTTTTGCAACAATACTCAGGAAAAATATATAATTCAACGCCAAAAAGATTGACGTGATTTTCACGCTGCTAAATATCGTTTTCCCATTTTTTTCCGAATCAATTTCTAATTTAATCGATACAAGATTCAGATACTCGTAAAAACAAGTCCTTATTTCGAATCTGGCTAAGATTTGGTTACATGAATATAGAAATTTAATGGAGTCTTTGCGCCCAAAATCATGCAAAATTGAGCCAGGCTTCGGAACTCGTTTTTAGCCAAAAACCGTGATGGTTATTGGTTAGTACACGATTTCGACTAAAAACTGACCCGAAAATTTTTTTTCTCAATTTTTTGCAACAATACTCAGAAAAAATATATAATTCAACATCAAAAAGATTGACGTGATTTTCACGATTCTAAATATCGTTTTCCCATATTTTTTCCGAATTAATTTCTAATTAAATCGATACAGGATTCAGATACTCGTAAAAACAAATCCTTATATGGAATGTGGCTAAGATTTGGTTACATGAATATAGAAATTTAAAGGAGTCTTTGCGCCCAAAATCATGCAAAATTGAGCCGGGCTCCGGAAGGCGTATTTAGCCAAAAACCGTGATGGTTAGTACACGATTTCAACTAAAAACTGACCCGAAAAGTTTTTTCTCAATTTTTTGCAACAATACTCAGAAAAAATATAAAATAACACACCAAAAAGATTGACTTGATTTTCACAATTCTAAATATCGTTTTCCCATATTTTTTTCGAATTAATTTCTAATTAAATCGATATAGGATTCAGATACTCGTAAAATAAATCCTTATATGGAATGTGGCTAAGATTTGGTTACATGAATATAGAAATTTAAAGGAGTCTTTGCGCCCAAAATCATGCAAAATTGAGCCGGGCTCCGGAACGCGAGCCAAAAACCGTGATGGTTAGTATACGATTTCGGCTAAAAACTGAGCCGAAAAATTTTTCTCAATTTTTTGCAACAATACTCAGAAAAAATATATAATTCAACACCAAAAAGATTGACGTGATTTTCACGATTCTAAATATCGTTTTCCCATTTCTTTTCCGAATTAATTTCTAATTAAATCGATACATGATTCAGATACTCGTAAAAACAAATCCTTATCTGGAATGTGGCTGAGATTTGGCTACATGAATATAGAAATTAAAGGAGTCTTTCCGCCCAAAATCATGCAAAATTGAGCCGGGCTCCGGAACGCGTTTTTATCCAAAAATCGTGACGGTTAGTACACGATTTCGTCTAAAATTTTGAAAAAGTTGACCCTAAAAGTTTTCCTCAATTTTTTTTGCCACACTACTCATAAAAAATATATAATCCAACGCCAAAAAGATTAAAGGTTTTTTCACGCTTCTAATATCATTTTTCCAACTTTTTCCCGAATTAATTTCTAATTAAATCGTAACAAGATTCAGATGCTAGTAAAAAAAATCCTTCTATCGAATGTGGATGAGATTTGGTTAGATCAATATAGAAATTTTAAGGCATCTTTGCTCCCAAAATCATGAAAAATTGAGACGGGCTCCGGAACGCGTTTATAGCCAAAAACTGTGATGGTTAGTACATGATTTCAGCTAAAACTGACCCGAAAAAATTTTTCTCAATTTTTTGCAACAATACTTAGAAAAAATATATAATTCAACACGTAAAAGATTGACTTGATTTTCACGATTCTAAATATCGTTTTCCCATTTTTTTCCCGAATTAATTTCTAATTAAACCGATACAAGATTAAGATACTCGTAAAAACAAATCCTTATATCGAGTGTGGCTGAGATTTGGTTACATGAATATAGAAATTTAAAGGAGTCTTTGTGCCCAAAATCATGCAAAATTGAGCCGGGCTTCGGAACGCATTTTTATCCAAAAAATCGTGATGGTTAGTACACGTTTTCGTCTAAAATTTTGCAAAAGTTGACCCTAAAAATTTTCCTCAATATTTTTTGCCACACTACTCAGAAAAAATATATAATCCAACGCCAAAAAGATTAAAGGTTTTTCCATGCTTCTAATATCATTTTTCCAACTTTTTCCCGAATTAATTTCTAATTAAAATGAAACAAGATTCATATACTCGTAAAAACAAGTCCTTATATCGAATGTGGCTGAGATTTGGTTAGATGAATATAGAAATTTTAAGTCGTCTTTGCACCCAAAATCATGCAAAATTGAGCCGAGCTCCGGAACGCGTTTTTAGCCAAAAAGCATGATGGTATGCGATTTGGCTAAAAACTGACCCGTAAAGTTTTTACTCAATTTTTTTGTGACAATACTCAGAAAAAATATATAATTTAACACCGAAAAGATTGATGAGATTTTCACGCTTCTAAATATCGTTTTCCCATTTTTTTCCAAATTGATTTCTAATTAAATCAAAATAAGATTCAGATGCTCGTAAAATCAAATCCTTATATCTAATGTGCATGAGATTTGGTTTGATAAATATAGATATTTCAATGAGACTTTGATCGCATTCAAACCTGATACAGTCTACGAAATGCGTTTTTAGGCAAAAAAAAGAAGTAATTGTTAGTACACGATTTCAGCTAAAATTTTGCAAAAATTGACCTAAAAAGTTTTTCCTCCATTTTTTTTGGCAAAATACTCAGAAAAAGTAAAAAATTCAATGCAAAAGATTAAATGATTTTTCACGCTTCTAATATCGTTTTTCCAACGCTTTTCCTAATTAATTTCTAATTAAATCGAAACAAGAATCAGATGTTCGTAAAAATGAATTCTTAAATCCAATGTGGCTGAGATTTGGTTAGATAAATATAGATATTTCACGGAATCTTTGCACCCAAAATCATGCCAAATGGAGCTGGGCTCCGGAACGTGTTTTTAGCCAAAAACTGTGATGCAACGTACACGATTTCGGCTAAAAACTGACCCAAAATTTTTTTCTCAATTATTTGCAGCAATACTCAGAAATAATATATAATTCAACACCAAAAAGATTGACATGATTTTCAAAATTCTAAATATCGTTTTCCCATTTTTTCTGAATTAATTTCTAATTAAATCGATACAAGTTTCAGATACTCGTAAAAACAAATCCTTATATTGAATGTGGCTGAGATTTGGTTAGATCAATATAGAAATTTTAAGGCGTCTTTGCGCCCAAAATTATGCAAAATTGAGCCGGACTCCGGAACGCGTTTTTAGCCAAAAATCCGTGATGGTTAGTACACGATTTCGTCTAAAAACTGACCCGTAAAAAATTTTCCTCAATTTTTTTGCAACAATACTCAGAAAAAATATATAATTCAACACAAAAAAGATTGACCTGATTTTCACGATTCTAAATATCGTTTTCCCATTTTTTTCCGAATTAATTTCTAATTAAATCGATACAAGATTCAGATACTCGTAAAAACAAATCCTTATATGGAATGTGGCTGATATTTGGTTAAATCAATATAGAAATTTTAAGGCGTCTTTGCGCCCAAAATCATGCAAAATTGAGCCGGGCTCCGAACACGTTTATAGCCAAAAACCGTGATGGTTAGTACATGATTTCGGCTAAAAACTGACCCGAAAAAGTTTTTCTCAATTTTTTGCAACATTACTCCGAAAAAATATATAATTCAACACCAAAAATATTGACATGATTTTCACGCTTTTATATATCATTTTCCCATTTTTTTCGATTAATTTCTAATTAAATCGATACAAGTTTGAGATACTCGTATAAACAAATCCTTATATCGAATGTGGCTGAGATTTGGTTAGATGAATATAGAAATTTAAAGGAGTCTTTGCACCCAAAATCATTCAAAATTGAGCCGGGCTCCGGAACGCGTTTTTATCCAAAATTCGTGATAAAGTACACGATTTTGGCTAAAAACTAACCAGAAAATTTTTTAACTCAAACTTTACCACAACGTACTCGGTTCAATTCAGTCTCCGGAAAGCTATTATAATAGTAAAACTGATTTACGGTTTGAAACTTATGGCAATTTAAGTTGACCGACATGCAGGAACTTTAGGCCCAAAATCCAAAATGTTACACGCCCTTTCGAACGGATTTCTGACGGTCCATACGATCCATATATGATATATCTATGATCTCATCAGCATCACGCATTTTTAGCCAAAAAAAACGTGTTGGTTAGTACACGATTTCGGCTAAAATTTTGAAATATTGGTCCGAAATATTTTCCTTAATTTTTTTGCCACACTACTTAGAAAAAATATATAATACAATGCAAAAGATTAAAGGTTTTTTCACGCTTCTAATATCATTTTTCCAACTGTTTTCCGAATTAATTTCTAATTAAATTGAAACAAGATTCAAATGCTCGTAAAAACAAATCCTTAAATCCAATGTGGCTGAGATTCGGTTAGATGAATATAGATATTTCAAGGAGTCTTTGCACCCAAAATCATGTGAAACTGAGTCTGGCTCCGAAACGCGTTTTTAGCCAAAAAAAACCGTGATGGTTCGTACACGATTTTCGGCTAAAAACTGACCCGAAAAATTTTTTCTCAATCTTTTGCAATAATAATCAAAAAATATATAATTCAACGCCAAAAAGATTGACGGGATTTTCACGCTTTTAAATATGGTTTTCCCATTTTTCCGAATTAATTTCTAATTTAATCGAAACAAGATTCATATACTCGTAAAAACAAGTCCTTATATCGAATGCGGCTGAGAAGTGATTAGATGAATATAGAAATTTTAAGGAGTCTTTGCGCCCAAAATCATGCAAAATTGAGCCAGACTCCAGAACGTGTTTTTAGCCAAAAACCATGATGATACACAATTTTGGCTAAAAACTGACCCGAAAAGTTTTAACTCAATTTTTACCATAGCGTAGTTGGTCCAAATCAGTCTCCGGAGAGGTATTATAAAGTAAAACTGATTTACAGTTAGAAAGTTATGGCATTTTTAAGTTAACCCACCTGCAGGAACTTTAGGCCAAAAATCCAAAATGTTACACGCCCTTTCGAACGGTCTTCTGACGATCCATACGATCCATATATGATATATCTATCACATCCGTATCACGCGTTTTTGGCCAAAAAAAAAGTGATAGTTAGTACACGATTTCGGCTAAAATTTTATAAAAGTTGACCTGAAAAATTTTCCTCAATTTTTTTTGCCACACTACTCAGAAAAATATATAATCCAACACGAAAAAGATTAAAGGTTTTTTCACGCTTCTAATATCATTTTTCCAACTTTTTTTCGAATTAATTTCTCGAAACAAGATTTAGATGCTAGTAAAAACAAATCCTTATATCGAATGTGGCTGAGATTTGGTTAGATGAACATAGAAATTTTAAGGAGTCTTTTCGCCCAAAATTATGCAAAATTGAGCTGGGCTCCGGGACGCGTTTTTAGCAAAAAATCGTGATGGTTAGTACACAATTTTGGCTAAAAACTTTCCTGAAAAACTTTTACCCAATTCTTTCTACAGCGTAGTCGGTTCAAATCATTCTCCGGAAAGATATTATATTAGTAAAACCGATTTACGGTTTGGTAGTTATGGCATTTTTAATTTGACCCACCTAGAGGAACTTCAAGCCCAAAATCCAAAACGTTACACGCCTTTCAAACGGACTTCTGACGGTCCATACGATCCATATATAATATATCTATCTCATCCGCATCACACGTTTTTAGCCAAAAAACGTGATGGTTAGTACACGATTTCGGCTAAAATTTTGCAAAAGATGACCCAAAATTTTCTCCTCAATTTTTGGGCATAATACTTATAAAAAATAAATAACTCAACGCCAAAAAGATTGAAGGCCTTCTCACGCTTCTAATATCATTTTTTTCCTATTTTTCTGAATTAATTTCTAATTAAATCAAAACCGGATTGAAATGCTCGTAAAACTAAATCCTTAATCCAATGTGCCAGAGATTTCGTTAGATGAATATAGATATTTCAATGAGTCTTGGCGCCAAAAATCATGCAAAACTGAGTTGGGATCTCAGAACACGTTTTTAGCCAAAAACCGTGATGGTAATACACGATTTCTATTAAATTTTTGCAAAATATATATAATTTAACGCCAAAAAGATTGAACGGCTATTCACGTCTCTAATATCATTTTTCCTATTTTTCCGAATTAATTTCTAATTAAATCAAAATAAGATTCAGATGCTCGTAATAACAAATCCTTAAATCCAATGTGGATGAGATTTGGTTAAATGAATATAGATATTTCAAGGAGTCGTGGCGCCAAAATTTATGCAAAACTAAGCCTGGGACTCAGAACGTGTTTTTAGCCAAAAATTGTGATAGTTAGTACACGAATTCGTCTAAAATTTTGTAAAAATTTACCCGAAAGAATTTTCCTCAATTGTTGGGCATGATGCTTATAAAAAAATATATAATTCAACACCAAAAATATTGAAAGGCTATTCACGCTTTTAATATTGTTTTTCCTATTTTTTTCCGAATTAATTTCTAATTGAATCGAAACATGATACAGATGCTCGTAAAAGCAAATCCTTAAATCCAATGTGCGTTAGATTTGGTTAGATGGATATAGATATTTCAATGAGACTTGGCGCCAAAAGTCATGCAAAACATAGTCTAGGCTCCATAATGCGTTTTTAGTCAGAAACTGTGATGTAACGTAAACGAGTTCATCTAAAATTTTACAAAAATTGACCCGAAAAATTTCCCAGCAATTTTTGGCCACAATACTCGTAAAAAAATATATAAATCAACGCCAAAAAGATTGAATAGCTTCTCACGCTTCTAATATCGTTTTTCCTATACCTTTTTTCTGAATTAATTTCTAATTAAAAATTTGTATTTTCTAAAAATTATATGTAAATAATATGAATTTTGAAATATATTTGAGAAAAAAATACACAAAATTATATTTTAATAATGTCATTGTTAAAATATATTTTAATAATGGCAATTTAAGAATTTATTTGAAAAAAATGATACAATCGGAAAAAATACATAAAATTATATTTTAATATTGACATAATTAAAATATTTTAATAATGTCAATTTAAAATTACTTTTTTTCAAAAAAAAAAAAGAAATATATTTAAAAAAAAAGTATAATTGAAAAACATAAAGTTTCCCATTTTTTGTGATTACCGAAAACCAAGTGATTAATAAAAAAAACATTTAGAGAGAGAAGTACTAAAAACAAGGCTCAAAATCTAGTTTTTCGATCTCCTTGTCACTAAGTCAAGAAGTGGATTATAATTATAAAGAATTTTTGTCTATTTGTTTACAATCTATTTTATATATATTAGTATTATGTTTAAAAGTTTAGCTCTCGACGAATATATAAATGAAAATATTTTATAATTGAGTTTAAATTATATTAGGATCATCCTAAAAATGCTTTTTAGGATGCTACCTAAGCATTTTTTGAATAACATCAAATCTTAATTTACATCTTATCTCACCAAATTAAATTCTTATTAATTATACTTTAATCTATTAGTTAAGAAAATTAAAATTGAACTAATCAATTATATTGTTTACATGACTTTTTTTTTATAGTGACTTTTTTTTCTTTTTTCTACATTAAGATTTTCTTTTTTGATGTGAAACATTTTTTTTTTGTTAAATCTGAAACAATTTCACCAATCTTAATTCTCTCACTGGATATTAACCCCGCAAATTCACGTCGGGTCTTTCGATTTATGATTGAAACTGAGTAATTTCAATTCTAAATAAAATTTTATTTTATATAATAGCAATTAAGTTAAATGGAAGGAAATATTGTTAGATCTATTGGAAAAAAGAAATGGAGTTTTACTTTAATTATAATTTAATGTTCTAAATATTATTTGAAATTCCAAATATATAATAATATATATTGGTTTTCTCCCAACCAATCAATTTTGGACAAATATCAGCATGAGAAAAACCAAATACTGAGCATACAACAGTTTTGGGATAACTTTAATAGTAAGGTATAGAATTGTTTTTCTAAGGTTAGAATTATACCCCCAACAGTTTTTCAATTTCTTATATCAATAATTTTTTTCTTTTTATGATTTCTAATATCAAAATTATTTCCCCCCTTATGATCAATGATTTTTTTTTCCTTTTTTGTGCCATTCCTCAATTTTTGATTTTTCACTAAGGTTAAGTTTAGGTTAAAGTAATTAATTATATACCTACTATTAATTTTATGAGCAAGACCCTCATTGAGCGCCACATGTCGTTTGGTTTCTTTGACAAGTGTCAATTGTTAAATTTTAATGCTTTGTTTATTATGTTTGTGTTGATTCAATATTTAATTTTTTGTGTATTATCAGTATGTTACATTAATTTTTTGTGTATTATAATGACAAATCAATTATAGTTTGGAAAAATTAAAAGATGCTGTTCAATGAATGTAAGGATAATATTATAGACCGAATTAATTAGAAGGGAGAAATTGAAGATTTTTTTTTTACCAAAACAATTCTATAAAATAAATTACCAAATACTTTTATAAATTTCATTTCTTAACTAAATTTTCTTTAAAAAAACTTATAAAATCAAAACAGCCGCACGCGAAACGCCACCGGGAAGTTCCAATAAGAATTTAATTTGGTAAGAAAGTGTGTAAATTAAGATTTGATGTTGATTAAAAATGCTTAGCTGACATCATTTTAATAACATCCTAAAAAGACCATTTTATAGGATGATCCTAATCTAATTACTACCCTTTATTTATAATTTTGATTATAATCAATCACTCAAATTTTTCATCTAGAAAGTCTAAAGATCAAATCAAATCAAAATAATAAAATATCTTTCCCCTTTTCACCCAAAAAAAATTGAGAAATTATTAGGTGGACCGGTTCCACCACGTCATTCGTGGTCCCGACAAATAAAATTTTGATAAATCATTTTTTTCTACAATTTCTAAAACTCTAGCCAATTAATATCCTAAATTTAGAGACTTACTCTGTAAATCCCATCTAGTGAAACTAAAGGCTAAACCTGATGCTAAATTTGTGCCTAAATTTTAGGAAAAAATCTGACTTGTCAAAATCTTATTGGTCGGAACCACGGATGACATGGCGAACCCGATCTACCTAATAATTTCTAAAAAATATATATATTTCCCCCTCGAATAATAAATATTCTTGGATGATAAAAATATCATATTTATTGGATGCTATACAATCCCACTTGGGTAGACCATCTCGATAAGATGAGTACCATGTTCGAGCCATCATCGTACTCATTTATAATCCTTTAAATACTACTACTTTCTTTCTTTTGGTTAAAACCTCTAACTACGTACTTTCTCGGATATGAGAATTTCAAACAAAACAAAATCCATTGACAAACAAAAAGAATACTGTAAATCTGTAATAATATAAAATACAATAAAATACAATCTCAATAGAGAACCTTCCTTCTCTCAAGCAAAAAGTCTTGGGAAAAGAACAAGATCGACAATTGACAAAGAATGTTGTTTCCTCTTGGAACTCAAGGTGGTAGGTTTGAATTTTAATTAAGTATTCAATAGATTTACCTGTACTTTTTTATATGTGTTCAATCACAATAAAAGAATATATAAGAATTTCGGCACTTATAAACAATGAAGGTGGTAGGCATCCAATAGTTATAATATATATTCATAAATCCTCAACTCAAAATCTTACTTAAAAGACATAACTTCCATTTGGTGGAATCAAACCAATCTCGGTTTGAATTATATGTTGTCCAATTTTATATATATATATTCTTAATTATATTAGTACATCATTATTTAAAAAGGAAAAAAAAAACCATTTAACATTTGATATATATGGTATTAAGATGTTGGACTCTTAATTCTTATGATTATAGTTAGGATTTATCACTAAATAGCCTCAAATACCAAAAATAATATTTTTTTTCTTAGAGAAAAAAAGAACTAACAAGTTATTTGTCCCATATATATTTCCCAGTCTCCACGGCAATTGCGCATGAGAGGTGAGCCGATGATGAGAAAGAAAGAAAGAAATAAATATAGTAATGACTAAAGCCACTGCGCGCTGCACCTCCCAACAGCACACTTCACAATCACACGCTCACCGCCGATTGCTACACTCTCTTTGCTGTCGGCTCTTCCTTTCAAACTTTGCGGCAATTTTTCACATTATATCTTCTTTTTCATCTGATCACTAGTTGACTTGACATCCATTAATTCTTTAACTTAATTTTGAAGTACTCCATATATCATATACTTTTTTTTATCACATTTAAATTCTCATCAACCCTTTTTTAAATTGTGCGAAAGCAAGCTTCTTTGGAAAATGAAATGATGTATATGAAAGATTCTCATGTATGTTCATATGTTTACACCACTTTAATCTATAAGTTAATTAATTGTGTCAATTTATTTTGAGGGAATTAATTAATGTGTCAATTGATTCTAATCTAGAATATTGAACACTTTTTTTTTTTTGACAAATAGAATATTGAACACTTAATTGATGAGGAATTGTTAAACCAATTCCTACCACGTCATTTATAATTTCAAAAAAAATAATGTATTACTTTCAAGAACCTATTAAAAATTAATTTAATATAAGTTTATAGTTCCAACTTTTAAAAAGTAGTAAAATTTGTAGGGTACATCCTGAAATTTACAATATGATTGTGGTAGAAATTTTAGTTACTATGACAAAATTTTTAAGTTAACAGAATTTTATCAGTTCAGATCATTATCACGTGATAAAAATAATCTACCTAATAATATTCATCGACAAGCAGTTCTATTATTAGATCAATTCATATATATTTTGTACTTAAAATTATTAGGAATCGAACCATAGCCACTCAAACTAAGAGTAATGTATATATAGTATTATATGGAGAAGATAAAGAGATACTAAAATGAATTTACGATTTTTAATAATAATAAAAAAAATATATGTTATACTCCCTCCGTCCTCAATTAGATGTCCATTTTTGGTCAAATAACTTCAAATTTTGACCATACTTTATAAAAAATATATAAAGCAAAATAATTTTTAAAAATAACACTTATAAAATTTGAATTACAAGCTTTCTAATACATATTTTTTTAAAATTAAATTTTACATATTTTTTAATAAATAACGGTCAAATATTGTGAGTAGTTAACCAAGAATGAACATCTAATTAGGAACCGAGGGAGTATTATGCTAACTATACTTATCCATCATGATTTTGTCTTACATGAGGTAATAGTGTAAGTTTTTGGTCTTACATGAAGGGGAAGGCGAGAGTGGGGTTCGAATCCCTAATCCTTTTTGAGGAACTCTCTCTTGTCACCAGTGTATTAATTACACAACTATAACATACAATATTGGATTGACCAGGTAAACTCTACTAATTTATACGTAACACTCATATATGGATAAATCTATACGACAGTGCTTTCAATGAGGCAAAAAATTTCCTGGTCAAATTTAATAGCAAGAGTAGATAAGCAAATCAATATTGTCAAGAAAGAAAATGTTGCAAAAGCCATGTTCTTTCTCGACAATCAACATTGTGCCCATGATAATGATACAAGATAGATTGCTGCTTTGTCTGTGAGCCGTCAGGGCCTCATCAGGCTACGCGTTTTACAAACTTTTGTCAACTCAGCTAATCATAATAATCTCATTTCCTTTCCTTTGGGCTCTTTTTTTTTTTAATTATTATTCCTCTGAAAAAAGTACTATAATTTAGAGTTTGTGACTTGTGTGTGCGTTGTGTTGTAACCCAACTTTAACGCAAATTTGATTACTAAAAAGGAAAATGACATTTCATGTTCAAGCCCCATATAGAAACCAGAACTTAAAGCAACAAACAAGAAAAGATATCACTTCCAAATACATTCAAGGATCAAGTTCCTAAGCACAGTCTGGTCGTTGACGATTATGTTTCATACAGTTGGAATTCTTATCCGTTCAATCAGGGATGGAGCTAGGGGGCGGGAGTGGCGGCTGTCCCAAAACTTTTTTAGTTTTCCCTATACCGGTTCATATATACAATATACAAGTAAAATTAATTATTAAATTTTCCCCCCAAAATTCAAAATATAAGTTTTTTTGGCACAAAATTCAAAATAAAAGTTTATAAATGAATTTTTTAATTATTTTATATGTTAAGTGGGATTTGAAAAAAAAATTATGTCAGTAACAAATTTATATTCTACATGTAATATCAATTTATCCCTCCCAATTTTAACTCTCAAACAATATGAAAAACAAGTATTTAAAGAAATCTCTCTTCTTTTCCTCTATATCACGAAGAAAAAAAAACTCTTATATGCAAAAAAAGAAATTGCTAAAAAATTTGGTATAGAGCGTATTATTGATAATTGTTATATGCGATAAAAAAAATCGCCGAACTCAACTTAATTAAATAAGTGAGGACGATGTAAGTGTAACATTATTTTTCCTTAATTTATTATATTATTTTATTAGTTTTTGTATTTATATTATCGCTTAGCGTTAAAATAAAAAAAAAATTACTCTTTGCCCCCAAATTGTAATCCTTGGCTCCGTCCCTTCATTCAATGGAGTTAAAAAAGTTCTACGAGTGTATATTATAATTAAGAACTGAACCTTGATATTATTATTTCTTTAATTTTATTATATTCTTATTCATTACTAAAACCCTTAATACTCTATCCACATATCATGTTGTAATTGTTGACAAATAAGACATATATACAACACAATTACTTTTTTTTTTTGAAAAAAAAAAACTTTTAGGAACAAGGTAGGTTATCCTTTAAGGCCAAGGCAAGCGGCTAACTCTTTTGGGATTTATTGATCCATTGGATTGGACTTTCACCTACGGATTTTTCGGATTACAGACCGCCTTCTAATAAGGATCTATGAAAACTCAAATTTGGATACCTTCCACCACAAGTCCAAGTCTTTATCATTTTAAGTATAGCATTATATGCTTTTTTAGCTTTGAAAATAAAATATACCTTAATGGGTTTGAGGTAAATCCTCATCCCACTGATAGTTCTAGCTAAATTCTATGGATTACATACTATTTGAAATATAATATTATGTGAAGATGGAAACATGTTGGAGCAAAGTTAACTTTTTGCCCTCACTTCCTGGAAGAAAGCATTCTTGTTTCCTCTTTTTCTTTTCTACTTCAGAGGAGAGCAACAATGGTAAGTTGGTAACCAGAAGCTAGAGCCTAGAACACATTGTCGAATTTTGAAGTGAGGGCATTGATTATATTTCTTTTTCAATTTTAAATTTAATAAACTATTCTAATCAAATGCAAATATAAGAAAAAGTTTTGTTGTAACTTGTAAATACTCCTACCATCTTAAAGTGACAACATTCTTTTAGCTTTAATTTGCAGACGAATGTTTAATTCAATGATGATTATTGCATGCTTAACTGTTAAAAGAGAGAAACAGGGTGAACACAGCCTCCTTAAACCTCTCATAAAAAAGGTAACTTGACTCTAAACTTGCTCATAATCCTTGTCTCCCTAAATAAAGATAGGCTACCCACCTATATTAGCATAATCCACCAGGTTTCCTTTTGCTCATATGCCCGCCAACCAATTTCACGTGCATCCACAGTTGAACACTTATAATTATACTTCAGATTGCTGAACCTGGTAAACAGAAAAGAAGTGAAGGAACCTATACAGATTACAGAAATCTTCTTATTTCAGTATAAATGTTTTGTTGGGAAGAATGTCACAAGCTCAACATATTCCATCAACATACTTGGCTTCAGATACTGCAATGCAATATATTCACTAATAAACCGACTTCTTAGACATTTAGAAGATATTGCTATCATTTCATTAATTGGATTAGAGTAAATTGTTCCAATGCAACATAAGGTATAGACTACAGGTAATATTTCACTAGTGTATACTAGCACGGTGCTAAAACTGGGGAGAACAACAATCTTTATACTTATGAGGCTCATGAAGATCAAAAAGAATTTGGAGTTGCTCGTTTCAGAAATCAGTGTGGCCGTATTAAATTCCCACCGATCAGACATCCATGTTTCCCGGACCTTTCTTTTGGTAAACTGCTTCTAAACATTCTTTAGCTCGATGAACCTTTGACTGAAGGTAAAAGCTCCCATTCTTAGCATTTTGCTCAAACAAGCCATTGTATTTCTGTAAATGCCACATGAGAAAAACTACAGTCAGAACAAGATAAAAAAAGATGATCGCATACAAATGACAGAATAATAAGTAAATTATCTAGGAAACCTGCAAGATTTCCTCCCATGATGAATGCTCTGCGACCCCTAAAATCTGCCTGGCCTCTGGTTCAGCCATAATTTTGCTTGCTCTCCTAATATTCTGAACTGTTTCTTGAGCGACACCAGATTTTGAGGCATCTGCAGTTGCAATCAAGCACCAAGTAGAAATGGTGAGTTTTAAGGATTTCAGACAGAGCAAGCAAATATCAGAAGTGCAAGATAAAAATGAAAACCCCATAAACAGAACAGTTGCAAATATTGATAGGGGAAAGACATACTTGCAAGTGCTTGACGATATGCCTGAAGCACAGCCCTTCCTACTATTGTAGAGCCCATCACAATCAAGTTTGCAAGAAGTCTTGAAGCCTGTACAAATACATTAAAAGTTAACTGACTGTCTAGTAGCCCTTCCCTGTTATTTAATTATGTTTCCTAATTTCTTAAGGGGTCTGAACAAGCAAACCGCATACTCTACTAGCCTGAGCAGTTGAAGGTTAACAAAATTCACAGCCAATGATACAAGTGATGACAGATGCCCTCATAAGACTGCATAAAATATTTTCTTTTAAGGTTTTCAACAAACCATTTCAGTCTCTCAGGCAATGCAGTAAAGTGCCAAAACAACTATCACATGTCAACATAAACGGAAATGTCAATCCATCCCAATAAAAACATGATAAGAACTTGCATCCCATTCTAATCAAAAGTCATATCCACAGGACTCATAGCTTGATTATGATAATGCACTACGCTGAAAAATTGCCAAGAAAACAAAATATGTTTGCACCAAGAACTGTAGTCATAATATCAACAAGTGATTGCCGACACAAATTCAGTACTTGCAAAACATAATTAAACATCAATATTAATAGTTGCACATAACATGAAAACTTTCCAAGCAGCTTTATTTCAAGGACAGAACCAGATTACCGACATCCGACAACATTCCCTCAATCATTTCCAAAATTCTAAAGATATCCACATCAAGGACATGAATAAGTGCCTTCCAACTTGACACAATCAATTTTCTACTTGTCTAATTTTACCTAGCATATTTTAGACATAAGGTTTTACAGCAACACAGCACCAAAAACAAACACCCTAAAAAAGCGTAAAACCAATAAAGCACCCCCAAGAGCCCTATAGACCACATTATTACATTAAGCAGTAATTTTGAAAATGACATGCTCCAGTGAAAATCCTTAAAACATTAATCAACAAAAAGTAAAGCTCAAGAATCTCAAGAAAAGAATACATATATTTGGAAAGATGAAACTCATGTTCAGATTAATTTACCATTGCTGAAGAACTGATCAAATGGTATGTATATTAGCTTTATCGCTACGATTGAAGAAATATCAGAATCCGCAAAAACCTACAATGGCAAAAACCAAAAATGTTAATCAACACAAATTCGAAAAACAAAATCGATAAGTACAGAAGTTGAGTAAGAAAGGATAATATAAATGACTTACAGAAGGACAACGATGAGGAATTCGAAATTCAATGGAGAAAAAGATTGAGGGGGTTTTGGATTTGGTTCATTTGATTATTTAGGGTTTTAAACAAGGTAGAAAGGGGACGAAAACTGAAAGGTAGAAGTAGAAGACAGCAAGCAATACGAGTTTAAGTTGGGCTTGGTTTCTTTAAACCGACAACAATCCATAGAAGTTTCGAGGTCCATTTAGAAACACGGGTTGGGCTCTTTTTTATTTATAATAATTTCAAAACAGTGTGATATTTGGGCTTGTAAAATATCATTTGTTAATCCAAAAAAATATTTTATTTTTGTTTGAAATAAAACTTGCCATTTAAAATGAAATTACCATCTCCTAATTTAATTTCTACACTCACCTAGGGAGTGTGTTGAGTTCTAGTATGTTTAAATCAACCTACAATCAAGTTCAATAGATAGAGCACCTCTTAAAATGTTCAACGTATAGAGCTATATTTTGAAAAGGAAAATGTTTGACCCTCTAAATTTAAATTAAACTACTAGTAGTAGTTATTAAACATCCATAAGGTCATGTACCCCGAAAATAAAATTAAAACATTTGAGGCTATGTTTAGTGCATCGATTCACTGGTCGTTGGGCGGTCAAACGGACTCTAAGTGTAAAATAATCTCATATGTACAGTATCTAATTTGATCTGTACGTGTAATTTCATATGTACATACCTAAACAGTGTCAATCACACGATCGCACAATTACCGCACTGTTCTACTAAACGTACCCTGAGTCGGGTTAAGATCTAGAACTGAAGCATGAAAAATCATCTGACAATGAAAAGGATTTGAAATTAATTCAAAGATATAATTCATATGTACATGAACATTAATGAACCGACTAAGCAGCAGCTTAGCTAACAAAAGCAAATTTAACTAATTGTTCTAACTTCCAAGCCAAACATTTTCTTTTACACCATTTGTAGCACAAATTGATAACAGTTTACAAGTTAAAGAAACAAAATTGATTGGTTTCAAAGAGGGGCAATTAAGCTGCCTTGCAGTTTAACTTGAAAGTGCTCCAATCAGCTGGTAATTGGTTCAAAGTTGAGTTGCTGCAAACTTCCAAAACACCAGATGATCAACTTTGCCGATTTATGCAACTAACTTTTAACATCATCAGAATCTTCCTGAATCTCTCCAACCTGCTGCAAGATCAGGTTCTTCAGTTCGATGTTCACCTGCCATGGTCAAAAACAATAAAAACACATAAGCTATATGTATATATCTGGCTTGTTGTCATCATCATGTTTAATATAATGCTTTAGGCCTTAAGGTATAAACATTTGTAATGACGCTCCAAATTAATATTGACAATACTAAGAGAATGTAAAATAGAATTTACATATATGAACTTTATATATGATATATCCCATGATAAATATATCTATATACCTGCAAGTTGTTCAAATATTCTGATAAATCAGCTGGGCAAGAAGGGCACTTCATCACGTTCCTTTGTGACCGGAGCGCCCGCTCACCTGCCTTTCTTTCTCTCACCAATGACTGGCCGGAAAATTTCCTTTCTAAGCAACCTTTGCAAAAATTATGACCACATGGTGTTGTTACCGGCATGTCCAGCACTTGCTGACAGATGGGGCAACCGTATTCTGCAAATAAAAAAATTCACAACATCATCAAATATTTGCGTATATAACTAATTGCCTGCACCCAGGTTAATTGTTCCTAAAACAACTCAAGGTTCATTAAGCATACTCATAACTCAATAATACAACATTCTAATTAACTTTCTCAACAAGATACATACCTAAGAGCAGTTCAGAGAATCAAAGGCAATCGGGAGATTATAGGTCTATTATAACCGGCTATATATATGTCTATAGTAATGTTAATTAGTATGTCAACAACAAGAGAATTCATGTCAATTAACTAAATATACTATACACCAAATCAATCACAAAATGGAAGGAAGTAGTTAAAATTGCTAGAAGGCAGTAAAACTAACGTTTTCGAAGCCTCTTTTTGGCCGCCTCACTCAGTACCGGCTTATCAATGCTGCTTGACCTCTTTCTGCCACTAGAATTGCCAGTATATTCCTTATACTTGCTGATTGGTGGCGGTTTCATCCACTTCCAGCAGCCATCAACCTCCTGAAAGGAAAAAATTAAAATCTCAATACATACAGATTATATATAAGAGCATGCATGCATGTAAAAACACAGATATAGAAATGTATATATATTATATCATATATAAAAGTTAAATGCCAAACTTTGAAGCCAGTAATTAGGCTTGTGTGAAGTTCAAGTTTAGGGAAGCTATTATAAATCAAATAATATATTCAAGTTTACTGACATCAAAGTCCCAAGAGGGGCTTTCAGTTCTCTCCACTATATCCGTTGATTTTTCCAGTTCTTCAATTACTGGCAAAGGTCTCGGGCGATCCCCATGTTCATCACTACAGTCAAGATAACAAGGGAAACTTAGTGAAACTGATGAAAAAACATTCTATATATATATATATATATATGAATCAAAAGAATCTCATTGGTAATTAGAAACTCTAGCTAGAGTACTCCATTTACCAACCTGGTCCATGGGGCAGGAGCATTGTCGCACCTTACAAACAAATACCTACAAACCTTGAAACCCTGTATAGGATGATAGGAAATTAGCATTTCATCATTATAATGAAAAATGTTACTCTACTTTAGCGGCCAGATTGGAATTTGAGGCTAAATCTTTCAGAAGTTGCTCAATTTGAGCCTAAAGTTTTAAATTGAACCAAATTGAACTGAAACGTTATCGAAAGCACCAAATTGGGCCTAAATTAGACGCAATAAAGGCGTGTGCGGTTCACAACCAAATCCCCATCTAATTTAGCCCAATTTAGTGTTTTTCGATAACATTTAGACTCAATTTGGTTCAATTTAAAGTTTTAGCCTCAAATTAAGCACCTTTTGAAGGGTTTTAGACTCAAATTTGACATTTGGCCTTCATTACAATATACCAAATCAATTACATTAACAAGAATGATAGTGAAATGATATTATATATAATTTGTGTATAAGAATATTATGTGTACAATATATATATTTTGTAAATATATATATATATAGGTATGAGAATTAATGCATATCAAAACGCATATAAATCAGAAATTTTTGTTTTAATGATCTAAATTCTTTTTAAAAATAAATTATTATTATTATTAAAATTAAAAAAACCCCCAAAATCAACCAAATTATTATTAGCCTTTGCTCCAATCATTTCCCACATATTGAATTGAGAACAAAATTGCAATTTTTAATCTCAGTAACTGATTTATATCATTGACTTGATGAGGATAACGTTTTCATATATAATTCATATTTTTAGATTAAAAAAATGTCGGACACATTAAAAAATGTCGGACACACACACACAAACACACACGCGCGCACACATATCATTGAAAGGATTAAACTTACTTGTAAGGCCAAATGTCCAATTTGAGTCTAAACTTTTCAAAAGTTGTTTAATTTGAGACTAAAACTTTAAATTGAACCAAATTTAGCCTAAACGTTATCAAAAAGAGCCAAATTGAGCCTAAATTAGATGGGGTAACGGCGCGTGCGGATCACAGCCAGATCCTCATCTAATTTAGGTCCAATTTGGTCCTTTTCGATAACGTTTAGGTTCAATTCAAAGCTTTTAGACTCAAATTGAGTAACTTTTTAAAGGTTTAGTCTCGAATTGTACATTTGGCCGTACTTTAGCAGAATGAAGAATTATTCAATTGGGAATAAGCTTATTCGTTTTTTTTTGTGCCCTAAACATGTTATCCCTTAAACTATAATCGAGACAATTAGTCCCATAAATTTTCAAAATTCAGGACAATTTATTTTCTACATTGGGGTAAATTATTGCCCCTAAATTTGGAAAGTTTAGAAGACTAATTATCCTGAATTTGAGAATTCATGATCTAAGTTATAGTGATTTGAAGTTCAGGGGAAAAATGCCCTTGGCTATAATTTAAGGGGCGAAAAAGGCTAATAGCTAGCCGTTGGGAATATTTCTTAATTGAATAGAAGTTAGAAAATACCTGAAGACCAACATGCTGCCAGCATTTTTCAACTCTATATATGCCATCGTAGCGTAACTTGCCATTCTCCGGAGCATAAGAAGAATGCTTGTCTTTCGATGACCTATATATTGACCAGAACAAGGCGAAAATGTTAGGTTGATACATATATATAGTATATGATTAATGAACTCATTCAACTATAAGAAATATTCTCAAAGTGCAAATAATAGTACAAGGATATATATATGTATTAAGAAGCCATTGAAATAATAAAATTATTGTGCTGCAAATTGCATAACAAATCAACAAGTGAAGAATTGGTGATTAAAAATTGTATAGATCAAGTCAAGTTATTCCATGTCTCAGAATAGATTGCTTATTTTTAAGTCTTAATTAAACAAGCTAAAATGGTGGTGGCAAATGGAAATGAAGTGAAATTAAAAGAGCTAGCCTCCAATTAAAAGCTATAGCAATTGATGCTTGATATATATAAAGAAAGGTTTAGGTATTGGAATTTGACCTGACGACCCGAACGGGATAACCTTTGGTGCAACTAAGAAGAAGAGCCTGGTTGGCCTTTTTAAAGTCTTGATCAAAGGACTGGTTTTTATTAGTCCTTTTGTTTCCACTCAGGTCTCTTCCCCCACTGCAATGTAATAAATTTCATTGTAAGTAACATTTTATATATAGATGATTCATATATATAGACGCAGGGAGGGATATTAATTAATTAAACGTGCCTTCCCGTATAGAGGAACCACTCGCCATGGTCCTCATCGTCTTCATATCCTCCCGAGAGGATCACAGATTGCGCTCCTTGGTCCTTCTGACCTGCTATGCCCTTTATCTGAGGGAAGTGGACCCCCCACTGCCGGCATTCTAGCCTGTTACCCCATGTTTCTCCGACCTCAACGCCTAGGTTCCTCTTCAAGTCGTGTTCGGCCAGGATTGGACCAAAATGGTCATTTTTCACGTTGACAAATATCTTGCCGCTCTTCGCATTCGCCATGCCACCTTTCTTGGCCCTCTCTGTCGTGTAAGCCTCGTCAGGCTTATCTTCGTTGCGTACATAATCGGTGGAAGGTCCTTGATTAAGATGACGACGATTCCACGACATCTTTGCGCTTCTAATGGCGATTACTAGGGTAACATTTATTCGAGGTTGCTTCGCCATCTCGGTAGGTATTAAGTTACGGCATACGGGACAATTTCTTTTGCCTGATTTTTTTAGGCTTTGTACGAAACAATTTAAGCACAGATTATGTCCGCATGGCGTCTGAAATAAGGAAAAAAGAAAACCATCACTTCATTAGTATCAACCACATGTAATAAAAACAACAAAAACAAACTTCGTAAGAGGTTCGAGACCTTGAAAAGACGAAATTGAACTGAAAAAGTAACCATACCCAAGAAAAAACAAACCAGTGATAAAATCCAATGTAAAATGTTATGAATTGAACTCAAAGAGAAGGAAATTAAAAAGCTCACCGAAACAGGTCTATCCAACACGTTGAAACAGATGCAGCAGTTAAAGTTCTCATCACCGGAAGCCGCCGTCAACGCCACCGTCTCTTCTTTCCCCTTTCCTTTCTCGTTCCCACCGAGTAACTCCTGCCTCTTCCTGGCCTTCTCCTCCTCCGTCAGCGACGGATCAGCCTGGATGGCAAGGATCTTCGCAACCATGGTGTCTCCTGAGGAAGAAGAAGTTGAGGAATTATTAGGAGGAGCGGTACCAAGCATGTTGATTCCTTCGGCGGTGGCGGTGGCGGCGGCGACGGCTCCTTGTTGGTTAGGGTTGTTTTTGTCGTTGCAGTCAGGGCAGCCCCAGTCAGATTCGGTGAACTCATACATTTCACGAAGGTTAAAGAGACATGTATCGTGCCAAGTTGCGTTGCAGAGAACGCAATCGACACTCTCTTCTTCTTCTGGCTTGGTTTTGCAGTGAATGCAAAGGCCTTCCATTGCCGTTTCTTTTTTTCTTTTACAACAAACGAGAGAGAGAAAGAAGAGAGAAAAATCTGAGAGAGAGAGAGAGTGTAGAGAGTGAAATGAAAGCTGAAGTATTTTGGTGGTTTTTAGTGTTTGTTTGATGATGGTTTTATAAGGAGGGTTTCATGATTTTAGGTGAGATTTGGCCGTTTTTTGGAATTATATGGCTCTGTCAACTTTCTCTTTCTTTTCCAGGAAAAATATGGTTCATGCAACCATAAATAAAACATGAGAATCCTATACAATGACACTATTGTCCTTAATCTTTTTTATCACTTTATATTCACCTAAAAAAAAAAAATTTTTATGAAACCTAAAAAAAATTGATAAATTATTTTCAAGTATATCCTATTTGCATCATGTGTAACACTTTGAAATTAATTTTAGTATTGTAGTATATTTTAGTATGTCACTAGTCTATGATAACATTATATGTTTACATTTAAAATTCAGCATCATTAATTTACCAATATTGTTATATAAAATTGGAATATAGAAGTGCTGCTACAAAGATGTTACATTAGTAATTGATACATACAAATTTGCATGATGAGATAGAGATGGAGCATCCACGTTATTTTAATTAATTTTACTAGGGTTTAAGATAGATTCTAATGAATGAACATAATAAAATAGCTGATCACATCATCCAAGAGCAAAACAACATTTGTCATAAAATCATACGTCATTAACGAACTTAACTGTTTTTAAAGTACGTCTAATGTTGACTTTTTGAATCTATTGTCACTAACGAATTTAACCGTTTTTACAGATCTATTTAATGTTGACAATCGGAATCTTTTGTGTACATACACGTGCTTATAGGTGTTTTATACACGCGTTTGAACATGCGCGTGAAATAAACATTAGACCAACAGTCAATTTGTATAAATCTATAAGAGGCATTTTTCATATATTTGATCTTAATTATAAAGGTTTGTTGCAATAATTCATATGAAACAAATCTTATACCTATAGTTGCACATTGTGGTGATGTTATTTATTTTTACTAGTATTTTTTTTCTAATCATGAACATAATATTGAAATAGGTTATAGAACAGTCTTCTCCTATCTCATAATATTTCCCCGTCCATCTCAGTCTGTCTATCACAGAATTCGAACTTGAGATCTCCGACCAGAAGTCTCATGAAACTTTAACCACTGAAGTGTACCCTTGGATATTCCCACCTAATATAGAGAGGACATAAACCTCAAGATGTGTAGCATGTCATGCCAATGAAGAAATTGTTAATTAATTAATTTTGTAAAAATAAGATACATTAATAAAACATCTCAAAAAAAAATTTTGTTCAAAAAAACATCAGAAATTAGAAAGGGTAAATAAGTAAAAACGAGGGATGGCACTGATGAAATTTTCAAACTTAAGGGTGGGCATTATTGGGAACACATATTTGTATTTCATCATTTCTAACTTAACATTACCTTTCTTGTCTTTACCAATTTAATTTTGGTAATATGTCTACAGTCAACCTGGCCCTTTTCCAGTTTGGAAAATTTAATAAATTACTCAAAACGCTTAGATTTTTTGTCCTTAATGGGAGAAGCAAGGTAAATCCAAAGGAATCCAATTGTGTGAAACTGGCAACAAAATTAAAGTTGGTAAGCTGGATTGTTACCAAGTAATTATTTTCTTTTTTTCCTACATAAGTAATTATTTTCTTAATTGAGCGAAAAAAGTTACCAAAATCATGTTATCTGTACACTCTACTAGTACATTTGCAATACCCATTTGTTACACTATTCACCTTGAGAATAAGATAGACACTAATTCTTTAGTTCAAAAAAAAAACGGAGAAGAAAAAGATATAGACACACCAATTCACTATGTAAACTTTCTAGTTGTAACCTCCTTTGACCTTTGTCAACTTTGTTTTCTTCTTTCTCCACCAACTAGTTTTTCTCAGCGAAAAACAAACTAATTTGCCATGTGTTGGATATCATGAAAGAAGTTGTGATGTAGTAACAAGGTAATAAATGCCATTTTTTACTATAATTTTGATTATTTTTTAATTATAACCACTCTCTTGAAAAGTTATTAAATAGAATTGTCTGATACAGTCGTGAACAAGGCATTAAACTCCGTCAAATCAAACTCCTAGATATTTAGGACACTATTGAGTAGGATTTTAAATATCATTAAACAACCTTCTACCCTCTTCGTTTGAATGGTGTGGTGCTTATAAGCAACTTATTTTTGCTTACTTAATTGTAATTGTGCGATTGGTTGGTTGACGTGCCAAAAAAAATTATGGAAAAGCTATTTTTTTCATCAGAGGAGTTTCCTTAGAGTGACTTTAAGCAGTTTACTTATAAGCACCGTTCAAACAAAGGGACCAAAAATTAACACAATCTTAGTGTCCTATCTAATAATGTCTCTTTGGCAACTATCTAATTGTAACCTCATTGCCAACTTTGTTTTCTTCTTCCTCCACCAACTTTTTCTTTAGGGAAACAAACCAATATGCCAAGTGTTGGATTTCATAAAAGTTTTGTCTTCCTTAATGAAAAAGTTGGTAGAGGAACAAGAAAACAAAGCTAGTAATGGAGGTTACAATTAGATAGTTACATGGACAAAAATGAAAACAGAGTAAAGAATGAAGGTTACAATTAGCAGTGAGACCTATCACTAATATTGTGACAATTCAAAAATTATTGTATAATTTATAAAACCTTACCTATCCTAATGTTCCAAAATTTAAAATTTACCTTATAAATCTACTTTTTTAAACTTTGGGGCTAAATATTTTTTTTTATAAATGGGGCTAAATATTGTGGGAGTCTTTTTGTGGGATTGAAAGGCCTGGTGCGGCTCACTATGGATTCAAGTCTAGCCTAAATTTCCCCAGAAGAGGAGTTGGGTTTCACAAGATGGAGCCCCAAAAGCTGTAAGGAAAACCCTCTGCCAAGGAGTGATCTGTACAGCAGGAAGAAAACAGCCCGTACAGCAGGAAAACAAAGAAAAACTCTGCCTTTTGAAGATGGAAACAATCAGTATAGTAGGAGGAGAGTAAATTCAGCTTTTAAAGGGAAAGAACTGAGGAAGATGAAAATTAAAGAGCAAGAACTGAAAAATGTATTTTCCTGATGTTCTAGTGAGAACAATGGAATCGAAACACAAGCTAGTGACAGTGGAGGAAAACACAGATTTGAGGAGAATAGGACTGATTTCATGATGTTCTTGAGTGAGTGATGAACGATTAGGGTTCTTGAACTTTTTTTGAAGTATTGTTATGGGCATGTGAGAACTTGGATCTTGTGATATCTGATGCCATTTCCGCTGCTGATGGCCTCCTTTTATAGCCTTCTTTTTGCCCCATCGGGATCCTTATCTAGTGACCCACTTTGGCTCTTGCTTTTTGATTAATTCAGTGAGTAGCTCTTGGGTCTGGCAAAGAACCTTCCGATTTGAGGAAGCTAACAATGGCCACTTTCTCATCTTGAAATCAGTCCCCTGTTCTAGCAAGCACACATCGCCATCGTCGATGCTACTTTTCCATCTGATCAGCTGAGGCTCCTCCCTAGGTCAAACTATTTTGCTTTTGATTCCACTTTCTGCAGCCCCTTGATTACCCCTTTTGTGTTAAGGATCAACTCCCAAGCATAGCTGCTTTCCCCAAGAGTGGTAATCAGGGAAGATTCCTTCCTCTTTTGCCTCCAAGCCACAGCTCCCAATTTGTTTCCCGCCGTGGGCTTGGTCCACGATTAGCCCTGCAATGAAGATTAATTAGCACTAACCTCTTGCCATAAATAGATAAATATAAGGAAATTTGAATTAAGTAAAACTCTCCCCTTAGATGTTTTCCGCAGCGGGAAGGTCTGACATGTTGCAATAGGAGGATAGGATTTTGTGCCTTTTGTCTTCATGCTTTTGGCTGGCTGGTGAGGTGGCAAGCCCCAACGTTTTTGGGCCTTTTGGGCTTGAAAGAGAGTAGTGAGATAACAAGGCCCAACGTGATATATATAATATGGGCCTTTGCTATGTATAAGTAAGTAATTAGATGGCAAAACCCAAATGTGTTACACATGTTATGAGCCTTTGCCATATAGAAATTGCCCTTGTGTTATAATTGTGTTTAGGGATTTTAGTATAGATGCCTATGTGTTATAAACGTGTTTGAGGACTTTTAGAAAAGATTGCCCTTGTGTTATAATTGTGTTTGGGGACTTTGATATAGATATGCCTCTGTGCTATAAACGTGATTGGGGACTTTTAAAGAGAATCGCCCCCTGTATTATAATTGTGTTTGGGGACTTTGGGGAGGGAGAAATGCCTTAGGGATATAAGAGATATAAATATGAGGGGATAGATGACCCAATCTTAAGTATGCTTGGTGGGATTTTGTGGGTCTTGGATCATCCCCATTTTGACCCTTAACAAATATTTTAAAGTTATCTTATGACTTAAATGTCAAAATGCATCTGAAAGTTTGTACGAACTATCACTTTGCATTCCACTTTATTATTTTAATCATATCACACTCTAATGTTTTATTTAGGTACATTTTGCACCATCTATTACCGAAAATTCATTACACACCTGATGACGCCGTTACGAAATAAGACATTAGGGTGCGATATGATCAAAATAAAAAAGTGGGATATAAAGACTTTAGGGTGCATTTTGACATTCAAACCGTTACCTTATAGCCAGCAATATTACCAAATTTTAAGTTTGAACAGAATTAAGACTCATTAATTGACATCATCATTACCATTAAAAATCTAAAAGATTAATAATAAATTCTCTAAATGAAATCTCCAATTAATGAAAAATTAAACATACTACTTCCATTAATGGCATATATGAGTAATTAGAATTAATTAGGCAAGACAAGTCAGATGGAAATGAATTTGCATGCCTATATAAAAAAGTTCCCAACCCTTACCCAAGGAGCTGCTCCATTGCATGCTCTCAACTTGTTGCAGACAATAACAAATTAATTAAGCTGTGACAAAAACAAGAAAAAATGATTTCGAAGAAAATCTTCACAGCAATAATACTGATGTCAATGTTGCAGGTACGGGAACTAACTTGTTCCATGACAGAACACAAGTTAACAGAGTTCCGAGCAAAGCTAGAAGCCATGGCAGCATCGCCTTCGCCTTCGCCGTCTCTTCAACCCAACTCGTCAGTCACAAAAACAAATGGAAGAGTGTTCTATCCAATCGGGTACGGGGCAGACCCGAGTGGGGTGCAAGACAGCAGTGACGCCATTTTGCAAGCTCTAAACGATGCGTTTCAGGTTCAAACCACCCTTCAAATGCTACCCGGAGTCACCGACTTAGGCGGTGTCGTGATTGATTTGCAAGGTGGAAATTACAAAATCAGTCAACCAATAAGGTTCCCCGCTTCTGGCGGAGGCAATTTCGTCATAAAAGGAGGGTCTTTCCGGGCATCAGACACATTTCCGGTAGACCGGTATCTGATTGAAGTATGGTCTCCGAAATCGGATCAGAATGTCGGATTCTACTATGAAGACATAACTTTCCGGGACATTTTATTCGATTCAAGTTATCGAGGAGGAGGGATTTTTATTATTGATTCGGTTCGAATTCGGATAAACAATTGCTTCTTCCTTCATTTCTCAACACAAGGAATTTTAGTCCGGAGAGGCCACGAGACTTATATATCAAGCTGTTTCTTAGGCCAACATTCGACAGTTGGCGGAGACAAAGGCGAGAGAAGCTTTTCAGGCACTGGGATTCAACTTTCAAGTAATGATAATTCAATCACCGATGTTGCCATTTTTTCAGCCGCCGTTGGAATTTTGATACAAGGTCAAGCTAATATTGTAACAGGGGTACATTGTTACAATAAAGCAACAGGATTTGGTGGGGTTGGAATTTTGGTCAAATCAACTGGTTCATTAACTAGAATAGACAATTGTTACCTGGATTACAATGCTATAGTCATGGAAGATCCTTTTCAAGTCCATGTTACCAATGGGTTTTTCTTAGGAGATGCTAACGTAGTGTTGAAGTCAATTAAGGGACATATATCAGGGTTAAATATAGTTAACAACATGTTTAAGGGAAACCCCAGAAATATGGTTCCAATTATCCAATTAGACGGGGAATTCAGTAGTATTAATCAAGTGGTGATCGAGCAGAACAGTGCCAATGGGATGAGCCTGAAATCAACAGTCGCGAAAATGGTGGTGGCCGGAAATGGGACGAAATGGGTTGCTGATTTTTCATCGTTGCTTGTATTTCCAAATCGGATTCATCATTTTCATTATTCATTTCAATTTCATGATCAGGCAGCAGGAGGGTGGCCAAGGTTTCCTTCACATGCAGTGACCAATTCGTCGAATAATGTTGTGGTTATAGAAAGTGAGGAAGCTGTCAATGGGTTGGTTTCTGTGGCTGTTGATCAATACAATTTCATCGGAGAGACTAATGTTAGTTTTTAATTAAGAACAAAAGATATCAAAAATGCTTTCCAAATTACAGTGACTAATTATGGTATGCATTGTCTTGTGTCTATGAGAATCAAAGAGAAACATTTCTAGACCCCCCAAAAAATGACTATGCTTGTGAGAAAGTTCATCTTTAAATTTGATCATCAAATCTGCTTCCAAAAAAAAAAAAAAAAGCAACAGGAATATAAACAAACTATTAAACTGAAATCCATAAAGAAACAATATTGAGATCCAAGACCAAGGTATAGAGTCTGAAACTGAATCCGCTTTATTTCAACAGACAGGGAAATTAGACTGAAATGTTCTTTACTGCGGTTTCTCTTAAGAGAGAATACGAGCAGACCTTATGGCTTTCATCAAGGATTCAGAGGACAGGGGCTTATGCACTTGCGCGAATTGACATGCTGAATTGCGCATGAAGGTGATAAACCCGAGGGAATCCTACTTGATTGCGAATGACTTACCATGACTGGCCTGTGAGTGAATGAAGGCCTTCCTTTTGTAGATTGGTAGTGCTTCAAGTTGCTTCCATTAAATAGGATATCATTTGGCCCCATGGAACTCCCAGGTGATCGAAAGCTCCTCATCTTCCTCTGTAGTTCCCACACTAACTTGTTACTGTTTGCTTCAGCTTCCTCCATGCCTAAAAACTTCACTTATACAAGTAAAATAGTTAAGAGAAGTTTCTAAACACTGTCCAAAAGTCTCAAGAATTTTCCCTTTAATCAGTTCTTCTGCCTCTCACTAGCATATTTTTTATTGCTTCAGAAATATATGCACAGCAAATTGACTTCAATGTGCCTACTGATCTTTGCTATAGACTACAACAGAACATAACAGCCTAAAAAACAATGACAAGTTTTGTTATGCCTCTGAATGGCCATAGGAATAATTTAAACCAATCATAAACAGAGAAATAGTGGCATTGTTAAGAAATCCTAAAAAACAAATTGTACACCAGAAAGGTCTTTCCCCAATTTTTTCTGTCATGTAGACAGTAGGGACTAGTGGTACAATGTCAATGTCATTCAACAAGGAACATGAGGAGAAAGCGAAAGAATGACTTCAGTTCCTTTTCATTATTAAAAAAGAAGTAATATGACTGCAATGTAATCTACAATAAGGAATTCACCAGATCTCACTAAGTAAATCAAAGACATAGGTCGATGACTAAAAGCTCACTATCAGATAGCCCTGACCACTAATTGATTAAAAATTTAATGCATTAGTATTTTATTCAGGTCAAGTTATTAGGGGCTAAGTAGTCAAGGATAGTTCATCAGTGGTTTGCTTAGCTGTGAATGGCAGCCCTTGAGCTAAATCAGTACTCCTTTTTGGACTACAAAACGTAAGGGATCAATGCTTGTAACTGAGTTCATACAGAGAGAGCTTCTTCAGTCAGGCCATTATTGCATCAAACTAAAGTATTGCCACATCAACAATGTCAAAGGTTAAAGGCCTAGAAAAATGTACCTTCCGTGAAACAAGATGTTCCATATGCCCTTGTTGAATTTCAGCAAGGAACTCTTGGTATTCTTTCATTCTCCTCAATTTTCCTTCTGTCTCTTTTAACTGGCACAATGCTTTAATCCTTCCCTCCTCAGCTACTCTGAGCCTCTTTCTCACTTCCTCTAACTCAATCCTACCATTTCTTGTGGAGCATTCCATCTCATCAACAACAGCCAGCAAGTTTGCACATGTTCCAGTCTTCAAGTCAGCTTTCAGATTTTTGACATACTCCACCATTGGGTTACACATTTGTCCAGTTAAATCTTGCATTAGGCCCTGCATACCATCCTCTACTGAACAAAGGACTTCATCTGTTTTTTCAAATAAGACTTGAAGGAGCTTCAGCGTGATCAGAAATGTGTCGTTATTTTGACTGTGAAAAGAAGATATACAATAAACCACTTTCTGGAAAAGTTTTTGGAGGGAACCCCTCTGGGTGGTAAGGCCCTGAAGAATGTCATCTTGGTGAAAATTGACTCGGTTTTCAACTTGTCTAAGCAGGTGGACAAGCTGCATTAATTGCGATTTTTGCTTCTCAAAAAACTCTTCCCGTGCTATCTTAAATTTAGTAGCACAGCTTTCCTCCTGCAAAGTTGGAGAAGTATAAGCAAGTAGTAGGACTTGGATAATCTTCACTGAATCATATACATTCTCAGTACATATGAAGCTGATCTATGAGCTGAGTTTTGCATCAGAAAATCACCAAAAACCCAACACTTTTGGCCAAAGCCATTTTATTTCTTTTTCCTCACTAAATGAGTGACAACTAGGACATAATGACTTCTGTCAAATTCGGTTACTATTCAGGGCCCTAGCTTTGCTCATGTAAGAGTTCTGAGGATGAATAATTTAAAATGCAAGTATCAAAGCTGAATTAAGGCAGATGTTACTAGGGTCAGTTCACTAGTAATGATGAGCTGAACAACTATGGAAGTTTGAATCTGATGAATATTATGTGCTTGCAGAATGAAAATAATTGAATTTTCTATAAAATCTATGAAATTCGTTACTATTTCATTGCCAATCTACAATCTTACCTTTCTTTGAATCTGATTGTTCCATTCTCCTCCATCGGCAGTAGGTGATATCACTGGTGATTCGGCTATTAGACCGTTCCTAAGCATGTTCTGCCATGAAATCAAATTTGAAATGAGGTGTTTATTCTTTCCGCACAATATAATGCAAAATTTTAGGGTTTTAAGATTCATAGGAGTTTGATTACCGGAGATAAATCGTTATCAACGATGATCGTGGTGAATCTTCCCTCGTCAGCCATTTCCTCTGTTTTCAAACCAACAAGCTTCATCAACGGAACCGCCAAGGAAGCGAACACGTCCTCCGCCTGTAAAAAGAAAGACAGAAAAGAAGAAATCAATGGCAATTGGCAATTCGCCTCTTAATTCGATCAAAAACAAGACACTAAACGGGAGTGAAACGAGGAAAATCACAATTAGTTTAGAAAAAAAAATTGAGGAGAAATACTTCGGCCAAACCAATTTTGATCTGCGATTTCAGTTGATTAAAAGCGACCTTCAGTTCCTCCTGGCGTGAAACAAGTCTCGTAAACTTGATACGGATGTCAGTCGTTGATTCAGACGCCGAGATCTGCAATCTCCGTCGGCGTCGAGTCTCCATTTTTGGCGGGAACTCTTTAATACTATATTGGCGGACTTAAAAGCTTCTGTTTTAAATTTTGAAAAAAAGGACAGGAGTTTATATACGGTAAAGAAAAAGAAATTTTAAAAAAAAAAAGTCTTCACCGTTTCTTTCGGCAAGGGAAATATCTTATCGGATTTGGACCACACGAACATTCGCTAGATATTTCATGACGAAGAGAAGAGAATGCTGGTGAAAATGACGGCGGAGGTCAAAAAGATTCCACCAAGAAAAAAAAATCCGAAGAGAATATCCTAATCGTTAAAGCACTTTGGCGTGCCTCAGCTTTTATTCTGCAAAAGAAAAGAAGCAAAAGGTGAACTGAAACCAGAAAATCCAACGGGCATATGGCGAGTAACGGTCACGCGAGCGTCCTTAACCGGGATGCTTTTCGACAAGCCGTCGTTAACACCCTCGAACGGCGTCTTTTCTACGTACCCTCGTTCAAGATTTATGGTGGTGTTGCCGGGCTTTATGATTACGGTCCACCTGGCTGCGCCGTTAAGTCTAACGTCCTTGCATTCTGGCGTCAGGTTAGCCTTTTAATCTAAAAATTTAAGCTTTCACAAGTTTATTACAACCATGGAAATAGAATTGTAGAGAATTTTGCTTTTGGATTCGATTAAACCAAATTTTGTGACTCTTAATCAGTTGAAAATTTTATATAACAGCATTTTGTATTGGAAGAGAATATGTTGGAAGTGGACTGCCCATGTGTGACAGCAGAAATTGTGTTGAAAGCGTCTGGTCATGTGGATAAATTCACTGACCTTATGGTTAAAGATGAAAAGACTGGAACTTGTTACCGTGCCGATCATTTGCTCAAGGATTTTTGCAAAGAAAAGCTGGAGAAGGATGCTAATATCACTGCAGATAAGGCTGCAGAATTGAAGCATATTCTAGCTGTGTTGGATGATCTTTCTGCTGAAGAATTGGGTGGAAAGATTAAGGAATATGGGATAGTTGCTCCTGATACAAAGAACCCACTTTCAGATCCTTACCCTTTTAACCTCATGTTCCAAACCTCAATTGGTCCATCTGGGTTGAGCCCTGGGTAAGCCTTTTTGGCTCTGGTTTTCTTGTATGTATTTTGGGATTGATTTATATGTTTAAGGAGCCTTAATTAATCATTTTATTGATTTCTGAACCATGCAGATTTATGCGCCCTGAGACAGCTCAAGGCATATTTGTTAACTTCAAGGACCTGTATTACTACAATGGGAACAAGCTCCCTTTTGCTGCAGCACAAATTGGTCAGGCGTTTAGAAATGAGGTATATAAACCTTCAACATGTGGAGATTAATTTTTATAGCTCAAACTATTCTATATTCTATGCCATGAAGTTGGTTTGTTTCTCTCTGTCTTCTGCTTTTTGGTCATGTTTTTGGGCCTTGATTGTGTTGCTTCTTGTTCATATTCCTTGCATGTGTTAAGGTCTTTGTTCCCAATAGTAGTAATTCACTTGGAGGGGGGAGCAGGGGAATAACAGAACTCTGCACAACTTAGCCCCAGCTCTGCCCTGTCAAAACTTATTGAAAATTGTTTTTTTTTTTTTCAAATTTGGTTCATTTTAATTGTTAATTATTAAACCTAAAGTCCTTTTATGTGGTAATAGTGGCTATGATGAAATGGCCGCTATGAGGCTGCTTCTGTTGCAGTCTCTTGATTTATCATTTATCACCTTACAGCACAATGATATTCCTCAATTTTTCTCAATATGAACTATGAAGCCTTATATTACAATAGAAATGAGTAATTTAGTTATAATCTTGCAAATTCAAACTACAGATATCTCCGCGCCAAGGTCTCCTAAGGGTTCGTGAATTTACACTGGCTGAGATCGAGCATTTTGTGGATCCTGATGACAAGTCACACCCAAAATTCTCTGAAGTTTCCAGTTTGGAATTCTTAATGTTCCCAAGGGAAATTCAAGTGTCTGGGCAACCAGCAAAAGTAATACGCCTTGGTGAAGCAGTTTCAAAGGTTTGTTGGTCTATGTCCAATCTAATTTCAGCTTATACTTTACATCTCTCTGTCGAACATTGATAGTATCACTGATTTTATGACAATTTATTGTTTGCTCATAATTAATCAGGGCATTGTCAACAATGAGACACTGGGCTTTTTTATTGGAAGGGTATATCTATTCTTGGTATCTCTGGGTATTGACAAAGATCGATTGCGTTTTAGGCAGCATCTAGCCAACGAGATGGCACACTATGCTGCAGACTGTTGGGATGCTGAAATTGAATGCTCTTATGGCTGGATTGAATGTGTTGGTATTGCAGATAGATCTGCATATGATTTGCGAGCTCACACGGTTAGTGATGAATTCAACTGACCTGAATGTCTGACTCATAAGTGTCTTAAACCATGTCACCTTCTTGAATATAAAGGAAAAAAACAGATTAACACTTGTTCTTTTGTATTCTCTTTTTCAGCTAAGATATCAATTAATATATTTGTGGATATAAATTTACGTATATCTTCTACCTATAATAGGATAAGAGTGGTGTTGCTCTGGTGGCGCATGAAAAATTTTCAGAACCAAGGGAAGTGGAGGTAAGTCTTTATTTTATACCAATTAAGAATAGTTTTATGACAATATAAGTGGACGTCTCTCAAACTTGAGAGCAAAAAAAAAATGTGGCGTCGCCCGGACTCGAACCGGAGACCTTCAGTGTGTTAGACTGACGTGATAACCAACTACACCACGACACCGTTGATGTAAGGGCAAAATAGTTTTATGATTGTTTAACGATCTTTCTCTGCTGTTGTGTGATTTCAGAAACTTGTTATTGCACCAGTTAAAAAAGAGCTGGGCCTTGCATTCAAGGGTGACCAAAGGATGGTTTGTGAAGCACTAGAGGTAAATAGAATAAATAAATTTGTCATGAGTGTATATGGTTGAGACAGAAAATAGAGGGTGGAAGTTTTGGGCTTGGCTTATTCGGTGAATATTAAATTTACAACAAAATTTAGTAAATTGGGCTGCATTTCCTGTTTGAATGCAGGTCATGAGTGAAAACGAAGCTCTGGAAATGAAAGCCAATTTGGAGTCCAAAGGGGAGGTGGAGTTCCGTGTATGCACTCTTGAGAAAGATGTCACCATAAAGAAGAACATGGTGACAATCTCCAAGGAGAAAAAGAAAGAACATCAGAGGGTTTTCACTCCATCAGTGATTGAACCATCTTTTGGCATTGGACGGATAATATACTGTCTTTATGAGCATTCATTCTACACGAGGCCTAGCAAGACTGGCGATGAGCAGTTAAATGTTTTCCGTTTCCCTCCACTGGTGGCACCAATCAAATGCACTGTCTTCCCACTGGTGCAAAATCAAGAATATGAAGAAGTTGCTAAAGACATTGCCCAAAGGTTAACTGCTGCTGGGATATCATATAAGATTGATATGACAGGTATGTACACAAGAAGATTGATGTTAAGTGCTTATTGCCCTTGGTTTTAATGAGTTACTAGCTATGTTTAATGCTTAGTAATAGTGAATGAACTGCCAAGTAGAATGGATTAATGAATTAGTGAATCCAATGCTAAGTATATATTAGATTCACATTGTATCTATCTTTCCATCTTCAGGTACATCTATAGGGAAGAGATATGCTCGAACGGACGAACTTGGTGTACCATTTGCTATAACAGTGGATTCAACTTCCTCTGTGACAATCCGGGAGAGGGATAGCAAAGTTCAGATCCGTGTCGGTGTGCAGGAGGTAGCAAGTGTGGTGAAAGAGGTGACTGAAGGTCACAGCACCTGGAATGATATGCTCTCTAAATACCACACTCCAGCTGCAGTTGATGAAGAATGATGGTTAATTTCAAGTTCCACTATTTTGTTTGTCAATCTGAGTTCATAAGTTCGGTCCAAAGCACACAATTTTTTTTCTTTTACAATTATATTGTTAATTTTGCTTAATGCTGCCATGGAATTGGTTATTTATACAGTGATATTACTATATATATTTCTCACCTAAGTCAGTTCATAACAATATATTTCATAATATACACAATCAGTAAGCCAATGGGACCAATTGATTTCCAACGCTTGTGACTCAAATGAGACCAATTACCATTACATAATAATAATATAATACTATATATATATATATATAACACATAAATAACAAAAGTTAGATTTCTTAATCTCTTAATAGAAGCAAATTGGGTGGTCAAATCAAAGGTTTTCAGAAGGCAATGTGATCAGGTCCACCAGAAACAGAGCTAGAAGCGGCGGCGGCGGCGGCACTGTTGCGTTCGGCATGACAAAGCTGGCGAAGCTTAGTGGGCACATACCAAATAGCAAGACGTGGATGAGCATTGAAAATGGCATCAATGTCCCAACCCTGACGAGCAGCAATGGCGACGAGAGGCTTGTAACAGGCCTGTCTCCACGCCCCAACGTTCTCACCTCTTTCCTTGAAAGCCCTCCTCAGCGCATTCGACGCCGCCTCGTCCAAGCAATGCAGCGCATAGCAATGCACGTAGTGACGCATTTTGGGCTTGTTAATATAACTCGCCCCTGCCTTCTTAGCATACCTGAAAACTTGGTTGGTCACCTGCATTACAAAAAATTATTAAAACTTAGCATATTTGAATAGTAACGAATCTCTGTGGCCAAAAAAGAATAGTAACGAATCTACGAGCGTTGTGGGATAAGATTTCAAATATAGAATTTCGTGAAAGATTTGATTTTTCTTTATCGTAAATTTAAACCAAGGAACAAACATATGATTGTGTGAAAGACTAGGAGTAGTGAAGTAGTACAAAAACAAAAAGCAAAAAAAAAATATTGAGGGATTTTCTTGGGGGAGGAGTATGCTATAGAGTGATAGTGGTACTATTTAGTAGGAAAATAGCCATTAGGACGCTATATGGAAGGAAGCAAAAGCAAGACAAGTTAGGATCCAAAATGCAAAGGACTTGATTCTGAAAACGTCGTTAAAAATATGTGCAGCTGTCACATGGGGGGTATGCCACCTCAAGCCAAAAAGACAGTAAAAATTATTACTACTCGGCATAAATTTTGAAGACAAACTACTCTCTCCTTTAGGGAATAGGGACCCTACCCTGTCAAAAATGAAAATTTCCCCAGACCCCACTTTCTTCCCCCTCCGTACCTGACTTGTCACATTTTCTTTGGAACAGCTGGCTCGACTGGAACTGGAGCCTTCTGGCTTTTATTGGGACGGTCCAATTCCAAGATTCTAAATTTCTCGTGCAGTATGCAAATTGCAAAATGTTTGAAACAATTTTGAAAGAGGGTTTTGCTTTATTGATCGATTGAAATTACTAATAACTTATTACAACTACTTGTTTGATTGCATAAAAGGGAAATCAAAAAAAAAATTTGAGTAATTAATTGATTTTTGATTACCTTAGAGGGGCATTTTTCGCCACGCTCCTTGGCCATGTTTTGGACTTGAATCAAGAACTCCCGGCATTGCTCGTAGAGATGGAAGAGATAATCGAGGCCGTTCTTTTTGCCACGTGCTACCTCACCAGGCTCCGTTACGATAAATGGGTGCTCACGCTGCCTCTCGTAGCATCCGCCGTCACCATTTTCGTCATCGTCGCCACCCTCCATGTCATCTTCATGATCACCAATTTCTACCACCTTCTTCTGCCCTTTCCTCCGCCGCTGCTTCTTATTATTCCTTCCTCCCGCCGCCACTACCACCTCCCACGTGCCCCCTCCACCGCTCCCTGCCGCCTCTTTCTCTTGCTGCACTGGCTCCTCTGATAACCCTGTCAATCACACTCTTTTCAACCTCCCCAAACTAAAAGAATTACTAAAACAAAAGCCTAAACTTTTTTACTTGATAATAGTAACAGTATAAAATAAAATTTTGAGGTTAACATTATTGCACCCGCCAACACAGAATTAAAAACGTTAATTATTGCGAGCATCAAGAAAAGTTTTCCATTCATATCAAAAAAGCTTTACACAATGAAGCCCTCAAAAAAAGAAAGAAAAACTACACAAAATTTACGTGTTATAGTATCTGTCAAGAATTGAACGTCAAATTTCTATATTACCAAAGAAAGAAAAACCAACACAACAACTGTCAAATAGATATATATGATACTCTTTTTTTTCTTTTCTTTTTTTTTTAAGTCTTACTAAGATTCTATTACGTCATACGAGAGCAATTGGAATTTATCAAAAAAAAATACTATAGTAGTAATAGTAGAAATTAGAAGAAATAAATGAACCTTCTTGGGAGAGAGCGTCGAGAGCGTTGGTGGTGTCACCAGAAACCAAGTGTCGCCGCCTTAAATCCTCTTCCTCGAGTCGTCTTCTTTCGGCTCTAACGGCGGCTTTAATGCCATATCTCTCACCAACTAACAGCTCCCACCTGAATATCTGGGAAACGCTATTCATCATCTCTTCCAACTCGTCTTCCTTCATGCCTAAAAGGGTGCTGACGGTGAACCCTAACTCCGCTATTTTCGCTGCCGTGAAGTATCTGATACCGTAAGCATGGAACAATTCTTCTATCCCTCCCAACTCCCTCGGAGGCCTACTCCCCAGGTAAGCAGCCGCAACTGCAGCAGCTGCCGTCTGCGGCTGAGGCGCTACCACTGCCTCCATCAAACGCGCCGGGGTTGGCGCCACCACTCCTCTTGGGTCCCACTTGAAGAAGCTCCCAGTAGTGAAAGCCTCAGGGTCCATGATGATCTCCCTCAGTCCCTCTCTCTGTCTCAAAACCTCAAGAAACAAAAAAATGGAGCAAACAACGAAAAAAAAAAACCTTCCTTTTTCTGTTTTTTTCTTTTATGTTTTTTGTAATTGGTTGGCTAAGGCGAGCTGTCGGTTGCTATAAAGACAGGAATTTCGGAATCCCCAAACTACCCTTTTACATGAACTTCTTCTTTTTTTTTTCCTTAAATTTTAGTATTTTTTTGAGTGGGAACGAAACCAAACTTTGACAGTTGGAACCTAACTAGCAAGCAGTAACCAGTGAGAGAGACAGTCAAATGGCTATTTCTCGCTTTCTCAGTTTCTCTTACTGCAGTTGATGTAGCTTGATTCGGATCGGTTTTGAAGAAAGGACCAATAGGAACTCGACACGTCGAAGAAACCAAAAAAAATGATTAGACTTTTCACGTACATGATCCCACGAAAGAGGGGTACGACCAAGATTTTTGGTGATTTAGATGAAGGGTTTAGGATTTTAATGTGGAATGTTTTGAGCCATCTGATTGGTGATTAGAGAGATCTGTAGGGTAATTTTGATGCATCTGAGGAGTGGCAGATCAGATCATGTTTCCTTGTTTTGTTTGTAGGACTTCAATTCATTTTGGGTTTCTCGTTGAGTTTTTCGTTTTTAATACAAACTTTCGTCCTAGTTGCTCTGGTCTGGTCTGATTTCGATTGAGCAAAAGGATCAATAATGAATTTTTTTTCATGTACGAAAATGTCCCTTATCTTTTATGAAAAATTCCTCTTCATCATGCATGAATCTCTCTTGTAGACTGTAGTTGTATTCTATGCATACAACTTGCAAGCATTTTTTTTCCTTTTATTATATTGGAGAGATTGATTTAAAATCAATTCAATAATAAGCACTCAAATTCGAATTAATGAACAAGTGTATGTGACCTGTTAAATTCAGTAGTGGGTAGATTTTAAATGTTTCTTATATGCTATATATGATCTTATAAGTTACCAAAAAATGATATTCAAATTTAATTAACTAATAATTAGTTTTTTTCAAACAAAAAAAAGTTTAAGAGCATAGTACGTAATAATCTTTCTTCTTGTTAGTAAGTGTAAAGATTCAATTTTCTTACTGAAAGGAAAGTGTTACTTAAGGAACTTCTTAGAGAAAGATCCATCAACTGAATAGAGAATTTCAAGTGATTTGTAAAAAGAAAATCATGAGAGAATGATCCCCAGATTCGTCTCTGATGCTTTTTTTGGTGAATATCTCTGATGCATAAATCTATACCTAAGATGCATATTTGAAGAACTTAGAAGCTATAGTAGAAATAGTGAGGACATAGTCTTTCTTTTGGAAAATATATATAGTGCTACTTTGAATTAGACTTTTAGAATCTTAGATGTAGTAGACCTTTGGACTCGACAGGAAGCATTGAACTATCGAGTGTCACATATTCACTCCTTAATTATTCCAGTATTCTACTCTCTCTGTCCCTTGTTATCTTACCATTTTTTTCAACCAAGCTTCATCTTTAAAGTTTAACCTTTTCTTCTCAAAAATTAAAGCAAGTTAAATCTTTTAAACCTTGAATCATAATTTTTCCAATTACATATTTTTTGAAACTTATAATTTTACTTTTTTCATAAATAATGGTCAAAGATGAATGTAATTTGACCAAAAATATGCAGATAATGACAGATAGATATTGGAGTAGTATAGAGCCAACTTCTTCACTAGCTTCGTCACTTGCTTGAATTCAATCTTGGCATCCTCGAGGGACGGTTACCACCACGACATAAGTTCTATGTAAAGCTTTCAGGCTTACAAAATCGTCTATTCATAGAAGTTGGTGGAAACATTCTAGTGTCTTATACCATAAAGTTCAAATCTTAACTATTTAGACCAACTTTTATCGTCAATTAACCTATAATTAAGAAATATAATTTAGACTAGTAATTAACTACCCGTATCACTAAGCAAAAATAACAAAATTACTACATATATAAATCAAATATATATATTTTTTTGAACAAATATATATATATTTGATTTGTTTAAATCAAATATATATATAAATATAAATTAAAGGTGGTCTAATAAATTATAAATTTCTATAAAAACTTAGACAAAGTACAATTCAACATTAACATAGAAAAGGAAAAATTAGAAGTACACACTTTTATTAACTGAATGCAGACAAAGGAATTTAAAGATAGGCAAGATAGATAGCCTTTCACATTCACTCCCCAAATGCAGCCAAAAGGGAGGGAAAAAGAAAGCAAAACCCAAACCAAAACATTTAGACGTAGTTGTGTAGTAGTAGTAGGGGTACAACAATGGAGCCCTCTGAAAAGGCATTCTGCTACTGCAATTCTGAACCATGAAAAAACCCTTCAATTAAGACAACTTCTTCTATCAAGGCTAATCCGGTAATTTCAACCAAGAAAAAACATACCCATACTAATTAAATTACTCCATATACTTAGACATTAAAAAAAATAAAACCCTTTTTTGAGGTAATATATATATAAAAAATAAAAACTGTTCATTGGCAATGTAAAAACTGCAGAGAAGTACAGAAAATGGACAGGTGGTTTCAGCTGAACCCAGTTGCCGAAGCTCCCCTCTGATAAAGACTGTTTTCATTTGTACTTTCAAAGATAAAACACCACACCCCCAATATTTACTTCATTTTTTATTTTACTTCTCTCTCTCTCTCTCTTTCTCTCATATTATATATATATATATATATATCAAAAAATTCAAAAGCCATGATTCGATGCTTCTCTTCTTGTCTGCCCCCTTCATCAAACACCTACATGATTGGTTCAATGACATCAAACTTCCCTTTCACTCGACAGGTGTCGAAGCCTCATTGGTGATGGAGATCTGGGGTTCAAAGTCCAACTGCTTTTTGTATATTAAGGAAACAAAACAATAAAACATGGGAAAGAAAGAAAGTTAGTAGAAAAGTGAAGGCAAACAAAACCCAAACGAGAGAAGAAGAGATCTTTATCTTCTTTTCAGAATTACTATTTTATTATATAAAATAAAATTATAATAATAAATTTTTGGTCAACTAGACGGTCATAGTCAGTTGGGCCAATGGGAAGACGACACGTCAAGGGACTGGCGGATGCTAACAATTCGTCTCATGACTGAGTCAGTGTGGGGCTTTGGCTTTCCATAGGCTTACACAGAGGCAGCAAACAGTACTCTTCCTTTTACTACTTTGCTTGTCCTTTCTTTCTTTTGATTATTATTTATTTATTTATGTCTCTCTTCTCTTCTCTTGGTGTTTGAGTTTCGGCCCAATACCAAAATCTTTTTGTTTTTGTTCTGTTATGCCTTGTTATCAGTTATGTACAGGTCTCGACCTGAATCTCTAGACATGGCTACTGTTTTGGAATAGGGACCCTCCATCCCAATTACTACTATAAATATTGAATTGAATCATTTTTTTAATGAATTTTAACCTAATTTTTAATAAGTTCCACAACCAGTCCACAACTTACATTTAATTTTCCAAATCAGAAATCACTATCAGATTGCACACAATGCATATTGCATATATATCGAATGATCCTTCCATTGTTCTTTTCTAGTTTATAAAAGCTAATAGATCTTGATGAAATTATACAAGCCGGGATTGAGACTTGAAATTGGGGTTTGTATTTTGTAAACTAACCAAACATATATTGTTATTTCTATTTAGAATGTTATAAGTGATTAAATTTAAATTTTTCATGAACTAAATATGATTGTGTTTAAATCTAAATGTCACGAAATCCTATCGTTGGTCGCCACATGTACAAAAAATGCCACATGTCATGCTGATGTGGCAAAATTTTTATTATTTTCTTTTCTTTTTATGTTGACGTGACATGTCGCGTGATAATTTTCGTCTGACGTGTCATGCCACATCAGCATCATAACGGCGTTGTTGGAACTTGACGAATTTCAGATAATGGAGGATGCAATGTGAAACAAAAATAAAACACTAAACTGCAAAGTGATAGTTCGTGTGAATTTCAGAATGCAAAATGGCATTTAAGCCCTTTTTCTACAACTACAATCTAAATCACACTCACAAATCACAATCATAATGAGACATTGCCGCGAGGCTCCACACTTACTTATAGATGTTGTCTCTATGATAAGTTTATAAATTTCTTTTTCCTTTGTGCAGATAAATTACTTTTTTTTTGAACATTTATAAATTTCTAAACTGTAGTCGATAATTAGATATATACTTTTAGAATAGGCCAAATATTTAATTTAGGCCTAAATGTTTGTCAAGTTGCTCAATTTGAGTCTAAACCTTTAAAATGTAATAATTTTGGCCTAAACATTTCCAAAACCAACCAAATTGGGTCTAATTTAGACAGAAATTTGAGATTGAAGTCTACGCGCTGTTGGCACGCGTTAGTGAAAGAAAATACGCGTCCACCTGGAATTTTTAGCCACCATTTTGAGTCTAAACCTTTCAAAAGTTGCTCAATTTGAGCCTAACCTTTCAAAATTTGACCAATTTGAGCCTAAACCTTTCAAAAGTTGACCAATTTGAGCCTAAAAACATAAACAGTAACCGCGCGTGCATTTCACAGCCAGAGCACCATCTAATTTAGGCCCAAATTAATTTATTTCGATAACAATTAGGCTCAATTTGATGCACTTTAAAGGTTCAGGCCCAAATTGGACATTTGACCTTTAGAATACACTATAATGTGTTCATTGCCATACTTAAGAAATCACTAACCAAAATCATGACAAATTTTTTTTTTGGTGAAAAAATCATGACAATTGTAACTAGCATGAAATCGTATATAACCCACGTATTCACATACACAACACAACCGATGTGAAGTCTACCCAAAATTTGAAATTCTAACTGATAAATTCAGAGAATAGGAGACGAATTACACGAATCCTCTCCACAAATCGGAAAAACAAAAGGCTTGGAAATTGAGCTCGGATACATGGGCCTTAGAAGTAAGAACCAAAATGAGCCCTGAGGCTGAGGGACTAAGCTCAACTTTTAGCCCAGTTCCACTCACCTGCTGGCGAGACATCTTTTTCCTTGCTCGGTCCGACAGAAGGAAAAAAAAAGAAAAAAAAAACGAACAGAAACAAACAAGAGAAACCGGAGAAGAAAGATATGCAGAGAAATGGAGTGAAGAAGCTGACTCAACATACCACCGAGGCAATCAGACGTGCCCCTTCTCAGACTTCGCTCTCTTTATCCCCTGATTTCTTCCATCATTCTAGAGGTACCCATTCTCTCTCTTTCTTCTTATCTTTTTCAATTCATACCTATAGAATTTCTTGAATCTTTCATTTTCATTTGTTGCCCATTTGCCATTTGTTGAATTTTAGAGCATTTAAGAGGATTCGGCTTACTAAGATATATATGATTGGGTACTTGAAGCACTAAAATAGGTTCATTTTTTTAATTTTATGCCTTTATGTTTAAAGTACCATATTCTCTGAAGCCCCTTTTAGCCATAATTTGATTATTGCTGCAAATTTTTTTGTTTGGTAGACCATCAAACAGTATGTAAGGCTCTTGAAGCCTGCAAGCTCTCCTCAGATTATAAGACTGCCAGTGCAATCCACGCAAGAATCTTTAAACTTGGGTATGGAACTTACCCATCTCTTGTAGCTAATTTGATATCAACTTATTTGCAATGTGATCATCTCGTTCTAGCTCATCGACTCCTTGATCAAGTTTTTCTGTCGGACTTTAACGTGGTCATTCTCAACTTATTTATTGAACATCTAATGAACCTCGGAGAATATGGTTTTGCCAAGAAGGTCTTTCATAAAACACCTGTTCGGGATGTGGTGACATGGAACTTAATGATTGGAGGATATGTTAGAAATGCACGCTTTGAGGAAGCAGTAGACTTCTTTCGTGAGATGGTTGGCTCAAATGTGGAACCAGATAAGTTTACATTTGCATCAGTTATGGCAGCATGTGCACGACTTGGAGCACTTAATCATGCCTTGTGGGTGCATAGTTTGATTACTGAGAAAGAAATTGAACTAAATGCCATACTGAGTTCTGCGCTAATAGACATGTATTCTAAGTGTGGTAGAATTCAAACTGCAAAGGATGTTTTTAACAGTGTAGAGCATAATGATGTGTCTATCTGGAACGCAATGATTAATGGGCTAGCAACTCATGGTCTTGCTTTTGATGCAATTGATGTGTTCTCAAAGATGGAGGCGGAAAATGTTTTACCTGATTCAATAACTTTTATTGCACTCTTAACTGCATGCAGTCACTGCGGATTGGTTGAAGAGGGTCAGAAGTACTTTGATCTAATGAGTAATCGGTATTCAATTCAGCCACAGGTGGAGCATTATGGGACAATGGTCGACCTCTTTGGTCGAGCTGGCCGGCTAGAAGAGGCTTATGCATTAATTGAAGCAATGCCTATGGAGCCTGATGTTGTTATTTGGAGGGCACTTTTAAGTGCTTGTCGAACTTATCGAAAACCAGAATTGGGTGAAGTTGCCATTGCAAATATATCACGTCTTAAGAGTGGTGATTACATCTTGCTTTCAAATATGTACTGCTCTATGAAGAGATGGGAATTTGCTGAAGGAGTCAGACAAATCATGAAAAATAAGGGAATCCGTAAAATTAAGGGAAGGAGTTGGATTGAGTTAGGAGGAGCCGTTCACCGTTTCAAGGCAGGTGATAGATCTCACCCTGAAACAGAGGGATTATACAAAGTGTTGGAAGGATTGATACGGCGGACGAAGTTGGAAGGGTTTCGCTCTGAAACAGAGTTGGTTTTAATGGATATCTCTGAAGAGGAGAAGGAAGGAAATCTGAATCATCACAGTGAGAAGTTGGCATTGGCCTATGGAATCTTAAAAACTAGTCCTGGAACAGAAATTATGATCTCAAAAAACCTTCGGATCTGTCATGATTGTCACAATTGGATAAAAATGGTTTCAAAAGTATTAGTCAGGGTGGTTATTGTTAGGGATCGAATTCGTTTTCATCGGTTTGAAGGTGGTTTATGTTCCTGTGCAGATTATTGGTAGCTAATTCTTTTGCTCTTTCAAGTTCCATTTGTATTGTTGAAGGCACTTTATGTTCCAAAGTTGCAGTATTAGTGTATTTGCTGGTGCCTATAAACATTGGGGGCTGGTTGGGCAGGATTGGGGTTCTACTGGAAAGGAATAGTTGTTCTGACCTTCTTGTAGGTATATTTCAATCCAATTGAAGCTTGGGAGAGTCTTGGAGGCACCCTTAAATGCTGTAGTAATTATTTGTGGTTAAAGGGGTGAGGATTCCTTGTTTGATTATGTGAAAAGCATTATCCTATCTTTTGCCTTGATTGCTTAAAAATGGTGGAAAAAGATGTTTATCCATCTTAAGTGAAGGGGTTGTAACGTTAGCTCAGTGATGCACATGAATTAGTAATTGCCATAATGCTTGAGAGGGGATCAAGTGTAATTGATCTGGTACAGTTCTTGCTGGCATATACTTGGCAATTTGGAGCTTTCAGGGAATCAGCTGAACTTTTGCAAGCTTTTTGTGTACCTATCAGTATTATATAGTACTTATTAATGATGGCTGATAAGATATTCATGGCTTTTGGACGAAATTTATTTAAATTTACTGCATCAACTATTTGATTAACTCTGCAGTAAATTTAATTAAATTACATACTTCAATGCTGTTAGGTAATGATGATCTCTTCATCTTATACTGATTTGTTGGAGCTTGTTCATGTGGGATGCCAATGCTGTTAGACTCAGGTGAACCTAACATCCTATTACTTGGAAACAAAATAACCCTAAATGTGATATTTTTTGAGTAGCATTACTAGTCCTCCGTCTTCTTTGGTTCTGTTGTAACCTATTGATTAACTAATTACAGTGTAATCTGTAGTTTGCCATGTTAACTATTTAGAACCTTGTGTAAGGACAGTGATTTATTCTGTTTAATATAAGCTTGCTATCAACTATGTGTTAATTTCCAAATAAAATATCATCAAAGAGACAAACAGGGCTCCGTTGCTCCCTTTCATTTCTTGATAAAATGTACAAATGAAAATTGAATGTTTGGTCATATGCAATGTTGGTGAGTTACTTTCCTCTTTTGATGGAAAATTTCATCTATTGGCATCAGTCTAGTGATAGCTATATTTGTTTATCAGACGTAGCACAATCTTTATGTAGGGTAGCTGTTCATGTTGAATTTTTTCGTACTTAGCCATTTTGTGTTTGTTTGACATGTCATTATTGTTTATTGATTATTTCACTTAGTTTGGTGGAGAAATAATTTGACATTAAATGTCTCAATAATAGATCTCCAGACCATCCACGGATATGATTTTGGGTCACCCAAACAACACTGTTGAAATGAAGCATCCTTCATGACTGTGGCCCATAAGTGATTTCCATTTGGTGGCTACGGTGGTGACTGGTGTCAGGTCAGTTTGATGCTCATAAACTGCCCTAATCCTTATGATGGTGCTCTTCAGTTTGATGCTCATAAACTGCCCTAATCCTTATGATGATGCCAAGCACAAGGGTTTTGTCTCTCCTTCCCTTGAGGTTAAACATGCTGCATTTGGCTTCGCATTTGTAATTTGCAGTACAAACCTGAAGAGGAGCGGAAATGCTTGAATTACAGTTCTAAAGCAAAGTTCTGCTTTTGTTGGTGCTTTGCCTGGAAATGGTGCCAAATTTGATTGCTTTTTGACAAAGTTTGCTTCGAGCAGCACCCTCAAAGTCAGAGGTCTCCACTTGAAACCTGTGAATACATTATATAACCTTATTATCATGAAGAGTTTAGTCAGTCCCTTGTGTTCTGGTTCTGGGATATTTTTGGACATGGACATGTACATGTAACATGTGCTTCCTTGATTGACAACTTCATGACTCAGCTGCCCCTAACTTGGTGCCATTTTCTTTTTATGACTCTTTTTTAACTTCTTAGGCTGATGAAACTGTCTCTGTCTCAAATAGGGGGCAGCGGAAACTCTTTTTTGAATATCCAAAGATCCGCCTTGTGTATATGATTTCTTTTCACAGCAATATATTAGATTTTTTTTCTTTTGTTGGATAGTTGAAATTTTTTATTCATCCAGATTCCGAAGACTGATCCCAGTCTAAAATTTTCTTTGAATGCACGTGAGGAAATAAATAAAGATACATATATCAGATCCTGGTGAAAAGTAGGTCACATCTTGCTGAAATCCTTTTAACAGACTCCTTTGACATTTTCTAGTAAGGAGTCTTGTAATATACTTGGAATTCAATATCCAACTATTTATAAATGCTGAACATTGAAAATGTGAAACTTTCTTCATATTTCTTTAGCTCTCATGAATAGGAACCAAGGGCAGTTTGCCTCCATATGTTTCTGGGAGCTGGCTCTCGTCTATTTCTTCAAGCAGACTTGATTTGATCGACTTTTTGTCAACGAATACTATCTGTATTAAAGCAGAAAACTTTGTATGTCAATCTACCCTAACGTAATAGCTAATATACAGAGCATTTTCTGTTTCCATAAGCAATACAGGGTGTATAATTTAGGTTGTTCCTGGTTTTACTGTCAAGATATCAGAAATGTGAATTACCTTCTTCTTGGTTTTGTTGTCAATGAAAGGGTAAACAATTTTCCATGCTGTCATGAAAATGTATGGTGCATGCACTATGAACACCTTCCCTAGTCTTTCAGGGTAGTAGTCCTGCAGCAAGCCATTTTCAGGTTAGACATTTTATGTTAACCTAGTGGCGGAGCCAGAATACCAATCTTGGGGACAAAATATAAAACAGAGAAAGAGAGAAACGGTGAGAGTGAAAATTAAAACAGAGACATGAAAACTTTGAAAGGCAAGGCATATCCACTCTTACAACTTATTACTTCCTCCGATCCAAAACAAGTGAAACATTTCAAATTTTGACTTGTTTCATAATGAACACTTTCAAAACCAATACAATTTTTCCATATATACCCCTGATTAATGGAAAGTTAAGAAGGGAGAAGATAAATGTAATTAATGAAAAATTAGGGTTTAGGTCATTTGACTCATTTCAAATATATTTTTTACTAAATTTAAGATGAATTAATTATTGTCTTAATAGTATGTGTGATATTCCAAGTTGGATCGGAGGAAGTATAACCTATGTTTTTTCCTATCATTTGAGCAGGGAAGAAGTGGAGAATTGAAGATTGCAATTGGGCAGTTTTATATACTGCATAAAGTGCTAAAGAGCTTCCCCCATTCGGTCTCCGAATTCAGTCGGAGCTCAATGTGGCTACCACCGGGGATCTTGGAAAAAAAAAAGAGTGTCAAACCTGCACAAGAGATAGAGCTGCAAGGTATGCACGGATGTCGCAGTTGGCGTATCCCCAACCTTGAAGATCTGCAATGACATCGAATTTCTCTTGTCCTGGAGGCATCCTGCCATAACAATTTTCATCAATGAAGCTGATGAACAAGTCATTCTGTGTTCGTGGCAACAACAAATGGAAAAATGGGTATACAAGAGAATTATTACCTTGCAAATATTTTATCGAAAATGTAGACTATATAACCTGTACAATATTGAAGTATATATATGTAGATTGTTAGACAAAATTAAACCAGATCAAAATATGAGCTCCAGGCTAATTTGACAAATATTTTTGTAACAAGTTTGAAACTGGAACGTACGTTTGAACTCTTCAACACCCCCTTTATGTTGAAAATGTCTAGCAGCAAAAAGAACGGAAATGGGTCGACCTTTCTTGTCTGATCCTTGCAGGAACATCTTGTTCTGTTTGATTTCGTTACAGACTTCTGTCGCAGAAATGGAACCATTGGGAACAAAGCTTCGTCTCCACTTGATGTACTTGAGGAACATGGCAGATGCTTTCTCCACATCTAAATCACGAGCTCTCAGAAACCTTCTCAGTGTCAAATCATCTACTTCCTACAAACAAATCAAAAAGTTCAAGCAAAATCGTATATAAAACAATAAGGGTTTGCCAAAAAACATAAGAAGAAAAAAAAAAAAAAAAACCAAACCTTAGAAGAGGGATCTTGTGTTTCAACAAAGGTTCTCATGAGACATATTTTGGTCTTCTCAACCTCATTGCTTTCCAAGCTCTCTTCATCTTCTACTTGTGTTTTCTTGGAGTGGTTTTCCATGTTTTTCACAACTCAATTCTTTTTTTCTTACTATTATTCTCTCTCAAGTCTCAATATTTATATTTATATATATATATATATAAACATAGAAATGTTTTCTCAAATTAAAGACCTGAAAAATGGGAGGCTATACTTTTCAACCTAATAGTCACCGAAGGGAAAATCTTGAAAGCTCTTGAGCTGTTTTGCATTAAATTCAGCTCACCGCTTTGTGGCTGATCAAAGACAGTATGGGGAAGTTTAACTACACATATATACAATTCAAAGCGTCATTGGTAGGTAGCAGGCGATAGCTAGCTGTATTTGAATTTTGATGATTTAATCTTCCTTTTTCTTTATTAAATTTAAAAAAAAGTTATTTATTTGTTTATATATATTTACTCCTATACTGAAAAATTGAAATTACTTTTTTTTCTCTGTTTGGTGAAAAAGAAAACTTGAAATTACTTTAAGATCTTAATTTTTTTTTGGCAACACTTTAAGATCTTAATTAGTATATATTTCTCTACTCATATAAAAGTATAATTCCCTAATAACTTTTTTGAGGTAAATATAATTCCCTAATAATTAATTTCTTATTAAAAATTATCCTCGACGCGAGGCTTTTTCAGTTTGTGATTGGAACTGAATAATTTCAATTCTAAATAAAATTTTATTTTATGTAATAGTAGTGATTAAGTTAAATGGAATGAAATATTTTGTTAGAATTCTAAATGTCTATTCAAATAATTATCTACTAAAAAAAAAGTAAATGGAGTTTTACTTTGAATATAATTCAAGTTCTTAATATTATTTATAAATAAATATTATTTGGAATTTTAAATATATAATAATATATATTAGTTTTCTCTCAACCAATCAACTTTTGACAGATGTCAGTAGCAGAAAAGCCAAATACTGAGCATAGCAGTTTGGAATTAAAATCCTCTCCCCCCATTTTTGGTGTCTCATTGTGCCCCATCCACCAAATTATGGCACGTAATCCTAGTATTATACCTTGTTTGTTTTCGATTTTTAACAAATAGTAAAAATTCCAATTAAAACCAGATTTAGCCCCAAATTAACAACAAATAATTATATATAAGGGTTAGTCCTAAATTTTAATACATTCCCCATAGGGTTTTAGAATGAAAATATAAAATTTAATTTAACCAGACAAGCAATGAATAGCATTAAAAACTGAAAAATGACACGTGTCATTATTTGGTGGATGAGGCATCGTGGGGCACAAAAAATGGGGGGAGAAGATGTTTATCCAGCAATTTGGCTGTTTGGGGATAACTTTAATATTAAGAAAATAGGTATAGATACGTGTATAAGAGTATTTTCCTTCACAAATATATATGGTTTGGACCGATTTTCATTTAAAGTATGAGGGGTCTTCATTTATTGCAGGCATAAATAGTTTGGTTTGCCTTACCTTATACGTATAATAATAACTTTTGTTTTTTCTCCTCTCCACACAAACATAATTAAAATGTATATTGACAAATTATTTGGCCGCCTTATAAATTAAGGGTGGGTTTAAGGGTATAGAGTAAGATTAGAAGATGGTTTGTATATAAAAGTAAAATACCATACATGACTTTTATACAAAAATTTTTGTACATTATTCAATCCCAAAACACCACCCCACCAAGGCTATTAATTTGTTAGTCAAACTCAAATAGGAGTATATATATTATATATATCAAAGGTCAAGTTTGATCCAAGGAGTTGCCATCCAATCCTCAGCCAAATCTTCATGGAAGGAAAATGCACCCACAAAGGGAAAGGAGAAAAAATATGAGAATTTGTCTTGTTACTATATTTAGTATAATTTCTGTAGGAATTAGGAATTGTTAGCTTTTATTAATTAGATTATTATTATATCAATCAACGTTTTTGCTTTGGATATTGATGATTTATACAGACATTGACAAGGAACGCTATTCATGACAAGTAATACACAATATAATACATCTCTCGCTGTTCATGACTTAGGATAAAATTATTATGATCATTTTAAATTAATAAAAACCCCATTTCTATTTCTATATATTCATTATATATCAAGATAATATCTCCAAGATATTATGCACAAAAAATGTATATCTTGGACTTGGGGAGAAAATTGTATTTTTCTTCTTAAATTGTTATATATATAAACACATGTGCAACGATTGATAATAATTAATATTATTATTAACGAAAACAAATCTTCAAAGTTTTGAGTATTGCAGTAAACCACATATATGCTCTTCATAGAGAAATAAAATAAAATCTAGAAGATGAATATAATATATAGTAGCTTGGATAATACTCAAGTAAGGGCTTCTTCTTTTTTTTTTTTTAAATATATTGGATATCTAACTCTGATTAATTAATTGCTATAATATGATTCATCAGTTCCAAAAATTTGGTAAATTACTAGATTAATAGTATCACGAAAGTTTCATGTATCATCTACTTGTAACAGTTTTCCAACAACTCAAGTTTTAGTCAAACAATCACTTTCTTTATATTAAATTAAATACACAAGACTATTAGTTCTTATAACCAAAAAAAAATGAAAGACTATTAGTTCTTTCTTTTTTTTTTATAGTACTACTTGCTAGCTTGTTAACAATAGATGAGGAGTGTCCCCAAGGGACACCCTAATGGTTAAAACTTGAAATTTCTTGTAGGAGGTTTCGGGTTCGAATCTTGAGATAGGTAGAGCGGGATTATGGGAAAGAAGATGACTACCTCCTATTGTGTAACCCATTTCAATATGCATGTTCTTGAATAAAAAAAAAATAGATGAGGAGTTTGAAGTACTTTGACAATCATCAAAAGGAACTTGTTGATATGCTAAGAGGAGGCCGATAAAGAGGTTTTTTTTTTTTTTACGCTAAAGGATACCGCGAGTTGCAAGTCTATAGAACAAATCATGTTCAAGTAAGATCGCGTAAGAGTTTTATTATTATTATTATAATGTGTATATATATATATTCTTCCTCAGTGAATTTCCGTAAACTCTTAAGGTATATATATATATATAGTAGTATTTTCTTACTTTTGTTTGGGCAAATCACTCTATTATTGCATTTTTAATTTTTATCACTGTATGTACGTAGTTATGTATATACTACATATATAATAATATACTACTATATTATATATATATATATATATCAATTAAGTAACATTTCATAATCCCTCTCCCATAATCTTAATCAGGTTACGGACTTACGGTTACCTATAATACTTAATTGAAATCGATATTTATATATATATATATATATATATATACTATATATAAAAGTATGAATAAGGGGAAACTTTATATTTTCCGATTGTACCCTTTTTTTACAAATATTTTTCTAAACTGCTATTATTAAAAATTTAATTCTAGGTTTTATATATTTACTATGGCCAATTTAATTTTTTTATAAAATACTATAATTTTATTTTCTACAAAATAGAAAATAATTATAAGTTTAATTATAAATTTAAAGTCTTGACCGGACTAATTGGCTTATACTAGATTTGAATTAGTTTTTATACCCTACATACTATGATTTGATCTCCTAATTAAGGGTAATAAATACTACATAATATATTATTTTAAAAACGTTAAATATAAATTTTCAATTTTTACCACTTCTCTCACGCTAGATTTTTCAATTACAATAGGATTTGAACTATAAGTTTACAGCTCCTAACCTAAGGATAATAAATTACTCCCTACCCTATAAAAGAAGACTTTTGTAGATTATTGAAATTTCATAGTGTGACTATCAAAATTTCATAATGTGGTTACAAAAATTTCATAGAAGGTAATCAAAGTTCCAAATTGTGTTTATCAAAATTTCATAGTGAGATTAACACTAAATTTTATAGGGAAGTTATTAACATTCCATAGGGATGTTATCAAATTTTCATAGTTTGATTATCCAAATTTCATAGTCTACCAAATCAACCTTTCGCAATTAATGTATGTGGTATTCAAAATTTTATATTAAGGTCATTAAAATTAATTTCATATAGAGGTTATCATAAATTTATACTGTGGTTATCAAAATTTCAGAGTGTGGTGACCAAAATTTCATAGGATGGTTATCAGAATTTCATAGTGTAGTTATTAAAGTTCCATAGGGAGATTATCACAATTTCTTAAGGAGGTTATAAAAATAATATAGCGAGATTATCAAAATTTCATAGTAAAACTATGTTTGGTCGGAGAAAATAAGCATATTTTTAGAAAATGAAAATTACAATGGAATGGAAATTTTAAACTAAAAATATAAACATTTTCAAATTCCATTCAATTACCATTGCAATTTCCATTTTTCAAATGTATACTCATTTTCATAAAAAAAGTTTTATTAAATTTTAATAATTAGGTTATCAAAGTTTCATTGGGATTTGAGAGTTTATCAGAATTTTATAGGGTAATTATCAAAATTTCATAGTGTGGTTATCAAAATTTAATAAAAATATATTTATTAAAAAAGGT